>CM060961.1:42866304-42918804 GCA_030765045.1 Tenodera sinensis | reverse complement strand
TCTACAGAAAAGTAAAAAATAATGGCATTCTTAGGAAAATCGCCTACGTGGTCGAAAATATTATTAGAAAGTAAACCTCTTATCACAAGACAAGTGTTAAATTTTAATTATCTAGGTTGCGAATTGTCCTCTTATATGGAAGAGGAAATTATATTGACAACAAATTATTAACATTTCAAATGATATGTATGTGGCACTATTCATGGAACATTAAGACAGAAAACAAGAAAGGATAGCACATTTTAAAAACAAAATAAACACACTCAAGGATAAATTTCCCCTGCTGTAGGTTTTTAAGCAGTAGGTATATGAAATAAAAACTGTACAGTATATGTTTTTCGTTTGCAGTGACGTCAACGAAGTAATTGTAAGGGTGGGGCACCTTAAAGCGTTATAAAATAATTCTGTTTGAAAATTCAAGATCACGAGATTGTTTCACAAAAAATAATTCATATTATTTCCAATGTCGCTGTCTTTGTCATAAATCTTTGGATAAGTAAAGTGATTGCAAGTTTGTGTTATCCGCAGATTTGGAATGTTTCACATTCATGTTATGTTTGTTTCACACATTCACTGGTTATCCATTATCATAAAGCTTAACATTTTGAAATTCTGACTTACCTAACAGTAATCTTCAATTCTTCACAAACCACTACTTACTTCATAGACGTAATTCCGCAGAACTGACAGCGGAGTGTTCCTCTTGGCGCTTCAATAGGAAGTGTTTCCCCCACTTCCCACTTCATGAGCCATAACAGAGGTAGCCATCTTGACGTGACGTGAGACTGTGAGGCGTTGTCAAATGCATTTTCCTAATATAGTTCGCGCAGGGATATTTTGATTTGTCATTCCCACAACAAGTATATGAATTTATGAAAATAAATTTGAGGTGTTAAGGCGTTCGTCCCGTTCGCTTTTTTTAGTGACCGGGTGCGGATGGTAGGTAGCAACGGGTGATATGGTTTCGAGGTTATCTGGAGTTTGCTTGAGGCCCCCTTTAGGGTGTATCAGGGTGTGGGTAATTCCTGGATCTGTACTAGTGGAATGTATGCACTCATATGTAATTCTATTGTAATGAATTTATTTCACTGCTCATTATTACACCCAATTCTGCGTAAATGTGTTGAAAACGGCCCCTAAAACTCTCGCTAGTTGCAATCCTGGGAAAATCAAACCGGAAATAATTTGATATAACAATAAAGGGAAGCAAATAATTTGAATTAACGCTAGGACACTAAAGGACTGACGCTTGCTGATTTCTCGAAATCGGAAATGCACAATAGCTTCGGTTTAGATCTTCACCTTATCGAAATTTTGCGTTGGTTAACCTGTTTTTATGTTGGCCGAATTGGAGAGCAGGTAAAACTTTCTCGTTGGTCAAAATAAATGTCACCCCAATGCACATTATCCACTGTATGTTTCCCTTGCCGTTAGCGGGCTGTTGCGAGCCAAATTATTCTATTACCGCTGTCGTTGTTACCCGGTAATTGTGAACCAGCCTATATTCTCGCCATGTCCCCCAGGGACTTACTATGGTAGGTAGTGGTTAGGCGCACCCAGGGTCGCGAGCCGTTCACCCTCTTTTCACCCCTTCCTTCACACACGCCACTGACTGGATTTAAGTTATTTCTGCAACTCTTTTAACGCACAAAGGATTGTCTACTTATCCGAGGGCCGGCTGGATTGGGCCACCTGGTATACATACTCATATGTAGGTCAATTTTAAGTGTACAAGGTATAATTTATTATTTTATAAATAATTATAGAATAAATTATCTGGGCGTACGAAGTACGTACATTATGTTATGACCGTAGCTTTATATGTTACGAACAGTTGGCGGCACTAATACAACCTAACAGATGGAATATCACCAAATATAACCAGACTGCACCATAATGGGGAAAAATGTCAAAGTTGTTTTTTGGGGTATCTCAATACTATAGAGTGGACACACGGTGTTTGACCAATATTGTGAAGCATTAACAACACATAATTTTTTTCTAATATAATAATCAGAATAAGAAAACGTGTAGCTCTTTCGCTTGTTGGATTAAAGGGAGCCTGGAAATTTGAATTTTCTATATTTTATAGGTATGCACACTTAGGGATCTTTATGTTATAAACTACCACACAAAGTCCCAGCACAATCCCTTTTATAGGTCCAAGAGAATTAATTATTCAGTTTATCCACACTGCGAAAGAACCTTAATATTAAAAATATCCATGCGCATTAAAAACTAAAATGTCAGAACACACCACCTATCTCTGTCAGGAAGAAAAAATAACTACTTTTAAAGTAAATAAATCTCTTTAGTTTGATGGACATTGAAAATACTTCTAAACTTCTTTGTGCATTAAATTTTTTTAAAGCTAAACGAATTTCATATTTTGAAATAAATGGACCATGTGCTGGAAACATTATAAAAACATAGCAAAAAATTTAATGCGCATGAAACAGATGGTGCATTAGAAACGTAAAATATAGAAATACTATTTTGCTACTCACATGCATCGTATCATGAGTCAGATTATCTGTTGCCTCACCTTCCCCCTCTGTTGTCCAGTAGTCCTTTTCCTCACATTCATAGCTTATTCCCTTACTGCGAGGTGACGCTTAACCACTTCTTTCCGCTGAATTTAGTTGTTTTTGAGCGCTTTTTGGCCCATATTTGGTTCGAATACTGCCAAAAATTTAAGCAAAAAGCTGTGTTTAAATGTAGTGCACATGGCATTTAATGATGACTGAAGGCTTGGGAAATATTTATATAAATAAACCTAAAAATCATCAGTTTGATAATTGTTCGGTAATTTTTCACTCCCAAGATCCCTTTAACTACCAATTAACTGAAGCTATAGCCTGTAGCCTAAAATCTAGACACGCCCACTTGAAAACTTTGTTATCTCGCGAAACTTCCTTCAATTTTTTTGTCGTACTAAAATGTTCCCCATGACGCAGCTTGTTCTGCCTCTCATCTCACATAAAATGATCATATTCATTTTTAAAATAGTGCTACAATTGAAAAACAGACAATATTTGAGAAATCGTGATTTTTTTGGAGAATAAAAGGAAGTCATTAATTTCCAAGGATAATTAGGGATTGATGATCTGATATAATATGTGCTTTTGTAAAACTCATTTACTGTAACACCGGAACTCTTTATTGAACCATAAACTGCCTTATATGGACAATTTTTATTAGAACAATGAATTTACACAATGAAAAATTAATATTGAAATAAACATGTGAGATAGAATTTTGAAACATAGCAGAAACATTACTAATATTGTGTGTAATAACTGGAAGCGATATATTTTAACAAGAAGCCTTACATACTGTGAAAATACTAAATTTCAGAGATACCTAGGTATATTACCTTAATACATCTCTGTGAGAAACCACAGGTAGGTGCTGTATAATTATATTCTCTAGTAAATGAGTTTGAAGGCTGTAGCCGCAGATTGATGTGATATCACACGTCTTGCAACTATGAATACGTGTTTTTATAGTAAAGAGCCGGGGATAGTGTTGAAAGGAAAATTATAATGAAGAACATTTTACCGTTCATCCATTACAAGTAGTCCAAGGTCAGGAAATATCCAGGCATGTTAAAATCAAAGTAGAATCTCTCACAGTGTTCCAACATCAGCGACTTTCACCACTTTCACTGTGTTCCGCCGATGCAACCTCAATATATGTTAAATATTAAATATCATCTAGAAATATATTCATTTAGAGTTTAAGCTACAGTATACTTGACATTCAAAATATAACTAATAATGTCATTAAAGTTATTGACTAGAAGTTATTGACTGATTGTAGAGGCAATTTGAACGTCAAGGAAGTAGGAGAGAGGTTTGTAAGGTTTCAAGCAAATATAACACATATTTATGCCAAAATATCTTTATTTCCAATCAAAGTATAACATATAATTTGGATTATATTATTTTTTAATTATTATAGCTACACATTTTTCTAATTCACAATATTTCATATCCTTTAATGTTTTGTCTAAAGTTACAATCACATTTATAAATCCAAAAGTTTACATTAAGAGATAATTATTGTAGTTATTTAAATATCTCACCTGGACTTTACATCATAAACTTACAAGTTACAAATTACAACATTCTGAGTTAATGAATTGTAAAATATGTGCATTTGTGTTTCATTCACAAAAACTGATGTTCACATTAGTAATACTTGTACAAGAAGGATATCTAATTATACTTTTGCCAAATCAATATTTTTAATTTAACTAGTTTTTAACTCGATAAAATTGGAATAACTAACGTAATAACAGCTTTTAATACATTTATGTAATAATGAACCATTGTGTAAGATGTTTTAGATTAATAAGCACTTGCACTTATAGCTTCTATGAGGAATAAAATAACATATTTTAGTAGAATGTGCTTGTAATTTGTATCTTGTAAGTTTTGTTTTTGACAGAATTACACTTTTACATGAGAATTTGGAACAGTTTTAAACATCAGATAGTTCCTAAACGTAACGTATAAATCCTACTTTACACAAAATAGCAACACACTTTAAAAAAATGTGTTCACACAAACACAATATTATATCTAATTTACACATTTAAACACATTTCATATTAACCTAAACACATTGAATGTATATTAAAGTCATACAAACTTATAAACTAAGACAACAAAAACTAGAATATTTTCTGACACTATGTGCTTGCAATTTATTTCTTTTAAGTTTTGTTTTACGACAATTACAATTCGAGGAATTTGAAAAGTTCTAAAATATTAGGTCGAAATTACTTGTTTGAGGAACATAACTATAAATCCTACTACACAAAAAGCACCAACACTTCAAATTACACTCACATATACACGAAAGCACGCACAAACACACAATATTATATCTAAGTTACATATTCAAGCACAGTATCCTATTATTAACTTAAAGAGTCTGAATACATCATAAGGACACTTGAATTTATAAACTAAGAAACAAAGACACACAATGATTGTATTTTATAGTACAAGGGATTATGCTGGCTAAATCACTACCAAAAGTTACATTACTGGTTTTCTGTGATTAAAGAACACTCTAGTATTAAGCGATGTAAAAAAATGTGATACAAGTATTTTGTTGCATTAGAAATTAAATTATTAATTTATTCCGGAAAGTAAATATGCCTTATTCTTTTTAAAATTGCCTCTGAATATGAGTTAATTATGAAATTATTTGAATTATGAATTGTATAGGATAATCTTATGCATTATCTTAGATGTTCGTTTTCATGCCCGCTAGAAATTTTTTACATCAGGATATACGTTTACCAGTTGTCTGCATTTTAGTCCATTTAGAATGAACGTCTTACCACAGATATAATAATATAATATAATAAGAATAATATTAATATTTAGGAATGTAGTTTTAAAAATGTGTATAAATTTGGATTAAGTCTTACGTGTTGAAAATCGTAGAAAACTGCCCTTTACTTTCTCAAAATTATTTAAAATTCAGAATTTAATGGATTTAAGATATTTGTTTATGTATATTGATTTCAAATGTATGTACATTGTGATAATTTAGATTTTCAGTGATTTATATTACACCTTAAATTTTAAAACGTATGCGTCAAATAGGCAAGTACGGAAATAATACATTTAAAATCGCAAAATAATGAACCTAGAAGCTTAAAATTAAAGGCATATCAGGTTTTTAAAATTTCATGAGCTACGTTTAGACATAAAAGTACTAGAGTGTCCACTTTATATATGTATTTTACCTCTGAAATATCGGCTTTTATAAAAAAGTTTTAATAGTCTTAACCATATAGGGAACACTACTTAGTTCTTAAACATTTCTTTCCTTTTCAAGGTGGAAAATTTCTTCGAGAAGATTCACGTTCACAATAATAATATCTATACATATACTCATTAACAAATTGCGATGCAAAATATAAAATTAAATCGAGATATGCTAGGTTTAACTTAAATGTACCTACTTATTTTACAATAATTGTTCCTTTATTAAAGGTTTTAGGCATTTATCAGTATATTATTCCACTTTTTCACTTAGGTATCTATAAGTAACGTGTTGCAACTAGAAATGTGAGTGTGTATTTCAAGACTATGGCATTACAATTTAAGTCCTTTTAGTAAATATCTTTATCCTTTACACTTAGAGTAATTATTGTGACAAATTGGCAAATCAAGGTGAAATAAAATCTTCAAGCTTTACTTACATGAACATTTCAGGTAATTTGGTAACCTATGGGTTGCATAACCAACGGTTCCTTTTTGAGAGGGTCATGGGTTAAATTGTAATTCCTCACATATTTAGGCTAGACGCTAAACTTATTTATACAGTTATCATTGGTTACTATTAACGTCTGCTAGTCTAATTTGTATTACTTTAATAGCTTCTCAATTATTAAAAGATGCTCTGAAAGATCTGTCGACTTCCAAAAAACATAAGCTATAAGTCTGAAAGATAAGTGGTGCTAACGGTTTAACATGCGGTTAAGGTTAGTTTGAACTCAAATATATGCAATATCTGAAACAAATTAATCACTGAATTTTAAAACTATTGTTTTTGTATATTGTTGGTGACCTCTGTATTTTAATTTGTAAACTATTTACTTTATGCAAACCAGGCATTTATAAGTAATTTCATCAAAGCTCTGTAAACACGTGGAAATGCTTCTAGTTCCTAGCATGAAAATGATAGCAATCTTATAGCACTCACACAGCATGCAAAATGATTTTAAATGTGAATTTAAGAACCTTTAAATTTGAGGTGACTTAAGGTTGCTTCCAGGCGTACAGAGACTCCCAAAATTTCATCAACTTAAAAATCTAGTGGCGCAAGCTATCCTTTGCAAAACCGGGTTGTTTGTGTGTGTGTGTGTGTGTGTGTGTGTGTGTGTGTGTGTGTGTGTGTGTGTGTGTGTGTGTGTGTGTGTGTGTGTGTGTGTGTGTGTGCGCACGAAATGAAAAACTTAACCCTTGACACTCTCTTAACCCTCTGACCAACGTTAATTGTATTGAAACATGTAATATATACAAGAAACACTTTCTTTTCCTTTGTGCATTAATTCCCTATATACTTTTTCATATTAACTTAGCAAGACAAGTCACTTTAACAAATTGTGCTTGAATATACCTTCTAAGACATAAAAAACTTCAGTACAGAAATACTAAACGCTTAAACAGATACTATAAAGTGAGGAGCTTCTTGCCAGTTTCTAATCTCTCGCATTCTAATCACTAATAATCAACATGCATCAGCAAACATTCATAACATGACCTTACACTGCCTATTTATTAGCACTAAAAGGGATATCCCAAATTATCTTGAGGCTTAAGAAAGTTAATGTATAAACATTTAAAAGTGATTAATCATATTTAAGAACATTTACTCTTTACAAACCCTAAGACATGATGTATTATAGAACTTTAAAGTATTTAAGTAAATCTAAAAATATGTTTTGAAGATTTCGTGCATGGATAATTACATATACATATTTAAACAAACGTTCTTAGATATTTATCTTAAATGCGTAATTAAAAAGTGAAATTCATAAACATAATTTGCAGCATGGAATAAACCTCTCTGCAGCAAAGTAAACTTAAATGTTGCACATTCTGTTGGTGTATGCAATACGAACGCCACTTTACCTATAGCTAAAAATCTATACCTAGTAAGAAAAGATTTTATTTCCTTAAAAATTCTAGCACCAAGTTAAATGAAATTTACTATATGCGTTTGTACAAATATAAGAATTTGCCACTGTAGTTTTCCAAGTTTTCAATTGTCACAGACATTAATATTTTCCTAAATCGATTTTGTTGAATATAAAAGAATAAAGGTATAAATGGTAACCCATTCTTTCTGTCTCATAGTCGCAGTTTCAGAACAAAATTAGTGGTGGGCTAGTTCTTTCGATAAGTATGCCCAAAATAAACTGAGTAACACGCGTACAATTGAAGAAAAGTAGTATTTGTGAGAAACACTACAACTGGTTAAATACTTAGTTCGCTTAGCATGATAAAACGTTTACATCGAAAAGAGATTTTTAGAATACGCAAGCCTTACCCACAAATTTTGAAAATACCACATATCTAGTCTATAATTACAAGGAAATAATATATAACATTTTTACATAGATTGATTAATATTTTCCACGGAAATTTTCATGTTTAAATTTTAAATCCTAACTGTATTTTGTCTTTCACAGGAAATATTAATCCTGAATGAAGAGAATGTTAGATACAATACGCAATGTTAGATACAATTGAATGGAATATCTAATCGCTAGCACCCCATTGTCAAATAGCAATTGAAGTGCGCCTACTTCTAATTGGTTTGGATGAATCTTAAACCTATTTAAGCATATTTGATTACACTGAATAAGCTACTTCAAACACTTCATGGCTCACAAAATGCCCATGGATATCCATACGAACTCTAATTTATTGTGGTTATTTTCTAAATTAAAAAAGTAATGAAGAACTAAATTTGACAAAGGCACAAAGAACTAACTTAGGCACACTTTTCTTGCATGAATAAGTTTTAGATTTGAGCAGCATGCTGCTAAAATTGCCGAATTCATGGGGCCTAAGAAGAATATCATATCCTTCTTGCACATAGAGAAATAAAATTGTACCTAGTTAGTCAATTGTGCCTTTAGTAGTTACGTCACCATAAATTAATACTCACACAATATTCAACATATTTAAAGAGAACAAAATGAATTCAATTACAGTTTCACACTCAGATAACGATATCTTAATATTTAAAAAAACACAGTTCATAGCAATTGTTTGATTATATATGTCGCTAACGCGGGCAATTTTTCAGAATTTATTATTCAGTTTTTAAAAGTTTCTGCTTTGCAAAATAGTGCAAGGTGATTAGTTTTCAATACTATAGTATTGTGAGAAATTAAAAGAAAGTACTATTGCAAAATAAAATTCAAAGAAGTAATTGCCCGTCGGTAGTAGCGTTAATATGTTCATTCCTTTGTAGTTTGCAATAACGTTTGGGTTTTGTGTTACTTTTGGTAATATTTTAAATTTTAAATCACGACTTTTATACTTGCCGACTCTTGCGAGAATACCAAAAGTCACATTCCCCTTCAGACGGGAACCAAACCCGATATCTCTGGATTTGGGCGCTAAGCACCAGACTACAAGGATTGCCGAATTTGAAATGTGTTTAATAACAACCAGGCATATAGGGAAAACAAAACAGTGGTGAATGGAGCGTGCGTTTACATAAGGCTTCTCAAAATGTAATAACAAGCTGCAACGTAATTCTTCAGTTCAGAGGGTTCTTTAATAGTACGTTAATTTTCTCATTACCATTATTTAAAAGTTGGAAACAATGTTTATTTACACAATATAGTAATCTAAGTGACGCAATTTAAGAGTACGATACGATATTCGTTATTCTAAGACAATGATTAGTTACATTGATTATAGTGCTTGTATTAGGAATAGGTCTTAAAGAGTATTCAAAGTGCTTTGCAGTTTGAAATACAATAGCTACTTATGAATAATGGTAGCTACTGAGTCTTAAGAGTAAATCTAAGTTATTTTGCATCCTAGTTAACATGTGTTGATCTTTACACCACCAAAGACACGCGATTTCAAAAGTTTGCTTCTTGTCTGTGCTGTATCTACAGGATGTATTTAAAGTTATTCAAATGTGGCTCATGTGGTAGCTATTACAAAGAATTAGAAATGTTTGCTGATCTTAAATACTCGTATTTCTTCATTACTGGAAAGGAAAATGGAGTTCAGAACTTTTAATTGTAGTTATTAAATACCGATACTAAGCTCAGGTTGTCATTTGTTACAACTCTAGACTGAAATTATGTAGGTTCTATTTTTGTCAGTTTCTATTCTGTTATCAATAATGTCGTTTACAATATTTTAAGATGGCGCAAAGAAGCATTTAGCGTGTAATTTTATGAGGAGAGAACATCAATGGAATCAGTTTTCGAAAGATTACGTAATTTCAGTTATCTGTAAATTTTTTATAGGTATAAAACAAGTTCGTGTAATACGACAGTATAAATAATTTTTAAGCTATTTGAGCATCCAGAGTTTTAATCAAGTAAAGTTTGCGTTTTTCACCAAGAATTTAAGATAGCACAAATTTCGAATTTAAACATGTTCTTATTCCTATGTTCATTGTGTTAAAACTGAAAATGCACAAAAGCTTACATATACTCCAGTAATATAGTTATTCAATTTCTTTCATTTTAGATGCATCGCTCCTCTTTGCACATCTGTGTGTAAGTAAATTCACTGAAATTTTATAACTATTCAGATATTTAAACTAGGCGTATTAGTATATTTCTGGTATTACAAATATATATTTTTTTCTTTAGACGATTAAATTTTGCTTTCAATAAATTTTAAATATTTAGAAGCTTTATTTTCTGAGTGCAATGTTGATATTCGTTACCTTTTTATAACAAGCTTTGGAAAATTCTAAGACACTAACTTAACAAAAAAATATTAATTTACATGCCAAAACAAACCAATGTATATTCACACAGTGTTAGATTAAACATTAATTTTATTGTGACTTTTAGCTCTTGCGCAATAAGCTTATGACAAGAAATGTATGAAACGGAAATCACAGTTCAAAGAGCAGAGAAGTCACCGCATTATTGCTCGGTGTTAAAAGTTCTAACAGTTATACCTGAATTTAGCGAAAAAAAAATGTCCAATTGCTACTAGATGTTAAGGGATGGAACAAAAAGAGACATTTTTCCTCATCTGTGATCCTTTGATTAGTATTCCTGCTAGAAGAAGTACCAAGATCAATGGATGTTCATAAACAAAGGAATTAAATAAAGGTCATTTTCATTTTAATGCCACAATTTCCGCTTAAGTTGTAAAGTACGCATTTTTTATACCTATGCGGTATAGTGCTGAATGTAAAACTACTACTAAAACTTTTATCTTGTAAAATCGGTGGGAGTGTAATATTTTAAATACATGAATTTAAAGGACGTGACACATTTATTCATTTTACTGAATATCAAGAATGAGCGCAGCATAAATATATGAGTTTAGAATTCTGGCACCTTATTCTGTAACCATAAAGATTTCCAAAATCGTTGTATAATAAGTCTTATAGAAAGCAAATTAAGCTACAATTAAATCAATGAATCAGTATTCCTACAGGAAATGGGAAACATTATATCTATTAGTTCATTTCACCATATCAATCTAACACCTCTAACCGACGACACTAAATCTACATTAGACACGCAAAAGTTAATTTAGTCATTCTAATCAAATAATACCAAGTGTTAACAATCAAGCACCTACATATCCACAGATTACTAAACTTACACATTTTAATGGTGTACAATAACTACCACACAATCCTTCAGTAGTGTCAGCAAACAGATATATTATAGTTACATCTTTATAAAATCTGGCTAGTTTAAAGTGTTTAGTTTTTCTTTAGTTTATACAGGAGATTTTTTAAAATTTTCTTTATAAGTTAGAATAGTCTTGATACGTTTAGTTAAGTTACCAAAATATTTAATCTTTTTGTGATTACCTAAGGTGCATTTAAAGACTCCCGTATTGAGGTCTATAATTTTAGCCACTCCACCTGCTTTAAAACTCTTCACTAATTAATGTATAAAAGACTGCAACTCCACTTTAAATACTCTTATGTAAAGCCTATTATCTTATATGTTATAGTTGATTCTTACTTGCAACACAATTTATTCTTGAATGCTGTTTTTGCGTAAAATAAGTTTTTATTTAACTATGTGACTATATTTTAAGAGATTATTGGGTCCTTAAGCCATAGATTCAGCCATGTTAACCATAGACTTGTGCTGGAGGGCGTTCAAGCAATGAGAAAAGATTTGTATTCTCACACTGCACCAATACTCTCATTGTTGTTAGCTCTCAGGCACCAGTGAAGATCAAGAAGAAAATGCACCTGTACTGGTTTAACGCCTTCTCAACCCAAACTTTCAGTATGGGTGCATTATTCCCCTTTTCAAACATCGCTCCTTTTATATCTATTTCTCTTATTTCTGAAATTATCAGTAAAACAGAAGAATCACTGAATGAAATGCTATTGAAACGAAAATATGTTAGAATATCTATTAATAAACTTAAGTCAAAGAATAGTGTTAATAAATAGGTCTTAAATGCTATAATACACCAACTTTAACCATAATGTTAAAGGATGCATAGGTATTTAAATCAAACACATCTCAGGTTTGCAACAGTTTGACACAACAAAGTGATTCAAATTGAAAGGGGATCCGTATTACCTCTGTACACATTGTCTTTCATAATCTGGATTAACATCTTTTCTTAGCGCTCATTTGTGCATTTAAATAAAATTACACAAGGGTTATAATACATAAGTTAGGATGAATACATTTTATTTTCTCATAACTCTTACTTTACATTTTTAAAACAAAATATGTGGTGGGCTTTTATGAAAATATTCCTAAATTTAAGTAAAAATCAATAAATGCTTTACAGGGTACACCTTGATTTTGTGACATGAAGTCCATTATATTTTTATAATAAAGTGCTTTCTGTAAAATATTGCAGAATCAGTTTCAGTTGCCAATATATCCAACGTTTTTTGTATTTGAGATTAGAGTTTTATATAAATGTTCTGTTTCCAAATTTTAGGCTGACAAACGGAACCTGATTTGACTGAATATAATGCTAGTTTCTCTAAGCTCTCCCAATAATTTATCAGGGATGTTAATGTTGCATTCTTGAGTTTCTGAAACATTGTTATTTATTCCAGCGTGAAAGTGCATACACAAGATATACTTGGACGAGAATTATGTAGACATTTGATAATCAAATACAATAAGAGATATCTCTGTTGTAGTTCAACATCTAATGAGATATTTTAGTACTACATTTAATCAACTTCCCTTCAACATATTGGTATTAGATTATTAAAAGCCATATTTTCATAATTACTTATTTCTTATTAGTTTTGACGCAATAAGTTTTAACTTGTTAACTAAAGTGGTATTTTAAATTAACTTTCACTAAGCTTCACTTATATTAATCCTACGTTAAAGTATATATTAGAAATAAATGTTATCGAACAAGTCACAATAGAGCATAAAATCTAAGACCTCTTTTGTGATTGCAACCCAATACTCGCCATAGGATAATGGAACTTTTCTTTTCGAAATGGAATTTTCAAGACCGTCAAACGTGGCTTATAAATCCAAGACTTCATGATTCCAGGTTATTAAAACAAATAGTAACTAAATTTTTATACAAAAATTGTGTCATGTATCAAACACCATATGTAATTAAAATATTACTTCTGCATTCTTGTACGTACAAAAGTATAGAGGAAAGACCAGGAATTTAGTAACTGTGCTGGTATAATATAAAACATCACAGAATTACTACAAGCTAAGAGCTTGTTTAATTTTAAGGCAATGTACCCATAAATTGGATGAAAGTATTGAAATATTTATTTATGAAGCAAGTTTAGAAAACCTATTTTGGGGGGGGGGGGGCGGCTATAAAATCGTGAGAACTTTTAGGAGTTTTCAGCTTGCTGCACACATAACTCTTCCGCTTGAAAAAAATTCAGAATTATAAAAGCATTGACGTTTTTGGTTGTGTTGTAACACGACAATAAACAATTTCATTAATTTCCTCATGCAGAGAAATTTAGAGCATTACATAGGTAAATAATCAAAATCTGTGACGAAAGCAATGAAGAAAATTAGTTCAAATACTGCATACAATAAAGAAATTCACAAGACATTTTGCAGTGAAGTCCTTCTGGAAAGCAGATGCAAAAATATATTTAGATTGCAATTCACATTTAGTAAAATTTGTTTCTTTGAATGACGACTTTGGTAACTCAAAACAGCTTAACAATGTCATTCTTTAGTTAGGTAGGGAAAAAAGTTTGTTTCTTCGTTCTTTTACACAGTGCTTTTAGTTTAATTTCGGTAATTAAATTTTTCTCAGCGTTTTTGCTTATCTAATCTACTTCAAGTATTTTAAGAATTGAGTCTATTTAAATTAATCTGAGTGTAGTGCCTACAACCTCATTGAAACTTTAAATGTGTTTTTCTCAAAAGCCTTCTTCTCTGTGGTCATAACCTGTAACTTTAAGCTATGTGTTTGGACCAATTATCTAAAAGAAACTTATTCCTGTCTTTAAAGGTACTTATTAATTTTCTAATGAATGTTTTCATACTTTATTGTGAAAAATATGTAACTATAACAGAAAACTTTTACACCGTTTTTCTTTAAAGCTTGGCTAAGGTATTTTTTTTTTTGTTTCCTTTTAAGTCTAAGGTGATTATTTTAATATATTTTTAAGTCATAATGAAATTCTGAGTAATATACAAAGAGAAGAGGAAAACAATTTATCACGCTAGGCATTTTTAAGTAGGATATAAAATTTGGTTTAATATAAAAATTAATAGCATCTCTTAGATAAGTGCACATAGCTAATTCAAATTTGTGATCTGCCTCTATGATTTTAAGCCGCTTAAATGATATTAATATTAGAAATGCTTAATATAGTGGCAAAACCTTGGAAAATTCACAGATCGATCTCCTTAATTGTGCATGGTTTTATATACGAATATACTTTTATTACAATGTTACAGTGGTCATTTCTCTACTAGTTAAGGATTATTATGACAAAGAAATGCTTTGACATAGATTGAGAAGCTATAAGCAAATTTGCTTTTTAACAATATTAACATGAAATAAATTACACTTCATTTTGTTTTGTTCCAATATTTAAATGCGTCCTGCATGAAGATAAAGTTCCATTATTTATGGCTCATACGTACTATAATATAATGTTTGTTTCCTCTCCTTTCTTCCTATGTTAAAGTTTTACTGGAACAACAGGTGTTTAATCCCATGCCAGTGTTACCTCCCAGTGCATTAGCATAGTGCTGAACAAGCTGGTGAGTGAATATTCTTATTATTAGTTGCGAAATGCAACAGTGTTGCGTCTAGAATGTTATTTGACGCAATGAAATAAAATTGTTGAGTAAGTGTTTTGATATTGAAGTAAATATTTCCCCAATATAGAGGAAAGGGCTGTTCTTTGTTGGCCTCTCCACATGCACTCTAGGAGTACTTGCTTCGCTGAGGCAGTAAACCTCCCCACCGCGATAAGGTGACAGCCCAGCGGGGAGGAAGGATTTGAGAAAGCGCACAAAAGATTTGGTTGAATTACCAGAACTAGTGACAACAGAAAGGGATGTATTATTATGCTCAACAAAGAGAAACATATAAAGTCCAGGTGGAAGAATGTACACAATTTTCTAGTTCGTGAGACAGTTGTATTGCAGGTGACATGGATTTGAAATTCCCTGCGGAAACAAATGACCAAGTTACAAGAAATTTAGTAGATGGCTCCAAACGCCTCTTAAAGCATTATGTTGAAGCACAGTTTAGTGTAAAATTCTTAATGTACTGTATGCTGATGCTAATGATGATTTAGAATGCCTTGCCTTACGAAACATCATATTGAAACACAGTTTACAATCATCATGCAGGTGCGTTGTGTGTTGATGTGACTGATCCGTTCAAAAGGTCTCATAAAGCCTTATATTGAAAGACACGTTACAAGACACTTAATCATTGCGTGTTGATGCTTCTGATGATTCCGAATGTTTTATGAAGGGTTATGTTGAAACACATGTTACAAGACACTTCATGTATTTCACGTTGATACTACTGATTGCTCAAAATGTCTCATGAAGGAGGTTCTTGAAACATATGTGACAAGACACTTAATGTAGTTCGGTTGGTACTACTGATGTATCTGAATGTCTCATAAAGAATTATATTGAAGCACATGTTGCAAGATACTTAATGTATTACCATTTGCTGCTACTGATGCCTCAGAATGTCTCTTGAAGCATTATGTTGTAACATGTGTTAGAAGACGCCGGGCAATCACATTCTACAGCACGCATGTCTACCACAGAACTCAGGTTCAGAAGTACCTTATCATCAGCTTGACTCTCGAACCGCACCTTGATGTCGTAACAGACGTGTTTCTTCTTCCTTCCCAGCTCAAAGGGGATGTATAGAATAACGTCATCTTTAAGATAAACTTGCAGATAGGCGCAGTTCATCTGGGGTGGCGTGTCCATGGCTCGGAATGGCTGCAGAAACAAAAAACGTCTTATTGTTTTGTAAGGAATAACCCATTTCAGTTACTATTTTTAGTAAATTTGCTTGGCTGCAACTATGTGAAGATTTACTGACTTGTTTGAAGCGAGGATACATACTGGAATTGAATGGAATTCGTAAGATATCCCCTTAACGTGTATAGGGCATAGTGTGCAGGAAATAGGCGCCGACACTTGAATTGGTGGATTGTAAAATACGAGTAAATTCGGGTATTACTGGAACGTTTAGTACAATTATTAAAGTAAAACGTATTCAATTACAAGTGCTTTCTAACTGATGGAAATTTAAATAAATGTTACATTAACCCAAGTTTTGAAAAAAAAAAAAAAAGAGCGTTAGATGTGCAGAATGTTACTGTTTATTGTATTGATCTCAATTTAACCGTTCTCCCCGTCAGTGACTTTTCCAGATTTTCCTTAATCCATACAACTGGCAAATGGGTAAGGTAACCTAAACTTATTCACCTCCGAAATTTCCGTTCCCAATTATAATTCCACTCAAGCATCAAAAAATGCTCTAACAATCAGGCCGAGCAAATTGGCATTCTGAAGCCTTAAAATTGAAATACAACTGGAACGACATACATTTTTTTCTTTGAATTAACGTCCTCCAATATTGTGTCATTTCGGACGAATGAATGAAATGAAATGGGTGAAATGATGCTCATATGAGCCCCAGGTCCGTGGAGCTTTAAGTTACCCGACATTCGTCTTCTCAGGGTAGGTAACATCTCGGAAAAAAATCTTACCCAGATAACTTACCCTAAGCGAGGCAGACACGCTAACCATTACGTTACCAAGGCGGGCGGAACGACATACAGAAAAGATAGCACTCAGACTCATAAATACCCAAACAGTTGATTCCTTAAAACACTAACAACCGTAGCCAACTAATAGAATTAATAAAAAGAGAACATACAGTACCCATTTCCACAAAAGTTGGAACAGTGCAAAATATATGAATAACACATTTGTTTGGAGTATGATTATATCAACTCATAAACGAAACATTAGGACATTGGATCACATCTACGATATGCTTAATTAAAAATATAGGTGGTTGTCGATTTTGGCACATGCAAAACACTCCAAAAACGTTGGGACAGCACTGCGTTTACCAGGTATGACGTCACCTCTCCTCTTAATGACCACTGCATTCTCCTGGGCATCCATGACACCAATATTTCTACCACCACTACCTGAATACTGTCCCATTCCTGTTGGATGTAGGTTTTCAGATGTTCAACCGTCTGGGGTCGTCGCTGTCATAATTTTCGTTCCATAATACGCCAAACATTTTCTATTGGTGACAGATCCAGGCTGCAACTAGTCCTGATTCTACCTCTTAAACATTGCCCACACACGACTTGTGTGTTTAAAAACACCAGTATTAAGTTTGTTGGCATAAATAAAAACTAATTAAAAGAGTAAATTGGGAACTAGACTTTGTTTGGATTAAAACACATATAGATATAGTCGGTAATGAACTTGCTGATCAACTCACAAAACAAGGAGCAATGAGCCAAGAAGATGAAATCCACCATAAAATAACCAAAAGAGTAGCTACTGAAAAGGGAGTTACACCAAGGCTCCATAACTAAATAACAGAGCCACCGGGACAACGCTACAAATGAGTCCGTCACTAGAGAATTGTTCCCGAGCGTCGAAAAAAAGACTGCAAATGAGAATAAATAACACTCCAAATCTGACAGCAATAACCAGTGAAAATGGAAAAACAAGGTCCTACCTTCACAGATTTATCATCAGTGTCCAACACTGTAGTACTGTATGTAGTAAGAGCGGGCGTTAAGTTCAGTCTCGCTTTTAAACTCGTCTGCCACTACATGAAGACTTCTTCACAACGACAAGAAGTTAATCACAATCATGAAAACTGTCTGCAACACAATTCTCACGAAATGCAACATTAATTGCATTTTGCAACACACTTTAGTTTTGAAAACTGTTCGCGGATATTAAGCTGCAGAATATTTCTCTACAGTTGCGTAAGACAAGAACGATTCAATAATTGTGTGCTGAAACCTATATAGCTTGCAACACCACCGTTATTTTTAACAATTGAACTTTACATTTGAAGGAAAAGTAATCCGTTTGCTCTGGTTAACACGTCTGTTTTATTCTTTTCTTTTTTCTTTTTTATGTTTTTATTATTTTTTATTTTTTAATTTTTTATTTATTTTTTAAAATATATATTATATATAAATATATATAGTTGGGATAAAATTATTCACTATTTTTTTTTATTTAATGCTTCTCAGTTGTTTATTTTATTACTGTTTTTAACACGCTTTTATTAGCTTCACTTGTACGTATTCTACCTGTCGACCAGCCTCGGTAGCGTGATGGTAGCGTGATGGTTAGTGTGTGCCTCACATACACACACACACACACACACACACGCGCGCGCGCGCGCGCGCGGACCTTTTTCTAAAAATGTTTTTTCTTGGATTCAGGGGGATCTCAAAACATATATTTCCGGTGAAATCTCGACATCAAATTTTTGGGTGGAATACAATACTTCCCCTACTTACCAGCAGAAAGTAAAAGAATCACTTGATATAATTAATTGTTGCTTTAACAAGATCTATATTGTTGTGTAGTAAGATTTTTCTAGCTCTTATGTTTACCGTAATGCAGAGTAAAGCTTCAGAGGATATTCTCGCAAAATTCAACATATCTATACATTTCATTTATGAATAATTGTGCTGTTCTCTCTCTTACACAAAGATATGCACACACACACACACACACACACACACACACACACACACACACACACACACACACACACACACATACAAACAGATCTTTTTCTAAATATGCTTTTTTTTGGGGGGGGGGAGAATTCAGAGGCACAATTTTGCAGAAGTTGTTTGATTAAACATTTCGTTTAACTTTTAAGGGGACTACAGACTGCGGAATCGGTAATAAAATGTATAAAACCCCGTTTCTGTATACTAGCCTAGATATTTCAGACTCTTTGCATGACATGACAAGAAAACAACTGAATAGCGGCACCAGTTAAAACAATTACAAATAACCAAAAAAGTAATACAAATTAAGAAATCTCTGAAATGGCTGATGCTACAGAAAATTTGTGTTTTAGAGAGACCTACACTTTTTGGGTAGGAATAGTTTCTCTATTGCCTATGGTTGGTTTATCAGTTACACAAAATTACACAAAATTGCTTCCGAATGAAGAAGACTTGAACGGCTATTCTTAGAAAATTAATTTCTTAACCACATGATATTTTAAAAAAATTAGTCAAAAATACCTTTGAAAATAAAACGTTTGGAAAATATTCCATGTAAAGGATAGTTTGTGCCTGTCACTGTATTTCCAACGAAACATAATTAACCATTTCTACAAATGTTTATCTTGATTAATCTGAAATATGTATAAAAGTAAAGATTTTTAGAGCACTGTTGTAGGATAGGTAGAGAAAATCGTGTGAATGTAACATCAATGAGGTTTTTATTTTCTCTATCTTCACAGGAAATGTATTCTATTCAAAACATTAGGTGCCTGTGAGGTATTCTGCATTCTGAATGGATTTTTATAAATTTCGTAATCGTAAGACATAGACAAAACCTACTACATACATAGATGAAGCACAAAATTTCTGTCAAACATTTTTAGATGATATTATTTATTTATCCACTTCCCGCTTAGGCTGACATTCTTGGAAAGTTTAGATTGAGAAAATCCATTATTCTCAGAAAATTCATTTCTTAACCATATGACATTTTAATCAAATTCATCGGAGATACTTTTGAAAATAAAACTTTGAAAAATGTACTATGTGAAGCGTCCTCGGAGGTTAACATAATTTTCTTGAACATTTTAGCCCGCATCTTTGGAAGGACCTGAACAAACTACCAAGTTTGGTATTTGATGGATATTTCGCTTTTGAGTACCCACAACGCGATATATTTCTGGAAATTAGGTAGACAAATAGGTAGAGAAATAAACTTGACAGAAAATGTTTGTCGAAGAAATACAAAATAAACGTAATTTGAACTGAAAGTCGTATGAATATAATAAATAATATGTTCTAGAAACATAAAATAAGTACCCTGAAGGACAAATTTTCTCTGCTATAGGCTGCTAAACGCTAGTTGAAGTAAACAGCAACTGTGAAATATACGTTTTTGCGTTTACAGTGACATCAACGAAGTAGTTTTAAGAGGGGGGGAGGGCGTTGAGCATTAGATATACAAATAATTATGTTTGAGAATTTAGAAGCACGACATAGTTTAAAAAACAATATTCTCCATCTTATGTCGTTGTTCTTGTGATAAAGCATTGAATACCTAAAGCGATTGCAAGTTATATCTTATCCGGGAATATGTATAAAATCGGCCTCTCCAGAAAATGAATGAAATATAGTGTAATCGATAGATTTTGTATTTCTGATTACGATTTTGAAAGTTTTATTTGGCTGTCAAGCTTATTTTTTTATTTATGAGCAAATTCCGTACCTGTGTTTCTACGGTTTTATTTCGCTTGGGTGGCGGATATTTCGGAAATAAATATTTATAAACGACTATCATATGCGCTAAAATGATTCATTAATGTATTTACGATGTGTTGCCTAAACACGGGCTAAATTTAGATGACACAGGACCCTATCATCCCAATCATATAGACATACTAACCTAACCTAACCTGACCTAACCTTACTTGACTTAATTTAACCTAACACAGGCTAAATTTCGATGACACAGGACCCTGTCATCCCGAACATATAGACACACTGATCTAACCTATCCTAACACGGGCTAAATTTCCCTCTGAAAATTATGCTTACGTGCAAAACACGACGCCATGGGGTAATCTCCGAACAGAGACTTGCAGTACAACAGTTTCAGCGCCTCACGCTATCCAGGAAACTAAAGTTTTTCTTTAGAAACACAGTGTTTATGCACTAATTTCATTGTAAGCACATTATTAAATCATTTTAGCGCATATAACATTCGTTTATAAATATTTATTTGCTAAGTATCGGCCACACAAGCGAAATAAAATCGAAGCAGCACGCGCAAGAAATTTTCTCATTAATAAAAAACGAAGCTTGAATGCCAAATAGCACTTTCAAAACCGTAATCAGGGATAAAAATCTATCCATTGCACTGTATTTCATTCATTTTCTTGAGGGGCCAATTTTACATATAATTAGGAAATAACACATAAACTTGATTTACAATGTTCGTGTATTTCTCATATCCACGATGTCTTGTTTTGCATATTCACTGCTTATCCATTATCATAAAGGTTAACAATTTGGAAGTTGTGACTTACCCAGCATTAATCTTCAATTTCCTTAAGCGATCTTCTTCACAAACCACTAGCTACTTGCTTCATGTATGAAACTCCACCAAACTGACAGCAGAGTGTTCTTCTTGCGCACTTTAATAGGAAGTGTTTCCCCCACTTCCCACCTCATGAGCCATAACTGAGGCAGCCATCTTGGCGTGACGTTGTGACTGTGAGACGTTGTCAAATTTTATTTTCCTAATGTAGTTTCGCGTAGGGATATTTTGATTTCTTATTCACAAAAGAAAGATATGCCTATATCGAACTAAATTCGAGCTGCGTAAGCGATTTGATGTAGAAATCAAATAATACAAGGGAGTTCTGAATGTTCACGTTTACTCGATTTTCTCTATACTCACAATATGTTGCTATCTGCTTCCATATTTAGCTGCTGCAAAATGTAGAAAAGCTCCAACTGACACTTCAAGCAAATTGTAAACATTGGAACTCTTTCCTGAGTAAATACATATTTATGAAGGTTATTTTGACTGCTGATCCCATTCCATGGAACAAAGATACACCCACATTAATAGCCTCTGACAAGCAGTGACACGACACGAGGTTTTCTAAATTTTGCAATAAGCATAAAAAATCAAGAATTCCGACATAGAGAATATGATAGGAGAGCTGAATGAGACGATTGATAAAGGTATTAAAGTAGGATGAGGATTATATCTGAGTATAATTTTATATGCAGGTGACATCGTGTTAATTTTTGACGAGAAAGATAAACTGCAATATGTACTACATTGACTAAATAAAATATGTAAAAAATACAATTTTATAGTTGCATTTAAGAAACAAAGTACCTGACTTTTAAGATGAAAACCCTGTGCAAAGTAAAATAATAATACAAGATAACAAAGTAGAACAGATTTCGATTTTTAACTATTTAGTACGATAGTTTCATATGATAAAGAAAAATATATTGACTTTAAGCTAGGTACATTTTTAAATGTTCGTGGAATGATAAAGAAAATACCAAAAAAAAAAAAAAAAAAACAGGAAAGAAACAAAATTAAATGTTATAATGTGATGTCGTTGCCTGTTTTATCATATGGTAGTGAAAAATGGACCGTGGAGACAAAAGGAGCTTAAAAGAATTAAATCAACAGAGATGAGATATTTAAGATCAGTAAAGGGAAGCAAGCTACACAACTTAATTTTAAATTAAACTATTAGAAAAGACCTAAATATTGAATGTGTATCTAATAAATTAACACGTTATAGAGATAATTAGTTAAATCATTTGGAGCGAATGTCGGAAAATAGAATTCCTAAAACAACAATGAAATGTCATCCATTAGGAATTCGAGTAGGTAGACCGAAAAACAGATGGAAAGACAGTGTGAGACCGAACCAGAGCTAAGGTCTAGTCCGTGAGAGGAAGAACACCATAAAAATTGATGCTTCTCTCCATTACGTTATTCACCACACATGTACTTGACAGCAAACCCAATCCGAAGATGTTCAGTGGTTATTTTTGGTTAGTTAGCAACTAACAGAAGAAGTCAACAATAATAGTGAGCCTTGATGCCAGAGGGGCCTTCGACGCGGCCTGGTGGACGAGTATATTAAGTAACTTACGAGAAATTCGCTGTCCTTAAAACTTATATGACTTAACCAGAGACTACCTCAACGACAGGGTTGCATCAACACATGTCAGCAATTATAAAGTAGAAAGAGTGGCAATGAAAGGCTGCCCCCAAGGACCATGCTGCTCCCCAGGACTATGGGGCATAATGTGTAACAGCCTTTTGAACTTGAACTTTTCAAGTCATACTAAAGTAATCGCCTTCGCAGACGACATAACAATCCTAACCGTTGGCCACACTACAACAGAAGTGGAGGTCTACTCAAACACCGACCTTGCCAAAGTAGAGAAATGGGCCGGGACAATAAAATACAAATCAAAGACAGTTGAATCATGTTACTGTTAAGAAAAAGAAGAACTAAACATATACTTGAATAGCAGAAGACTAGAAATGGTTGAAGACTTTAAATATCTAGGAATTCGCTTTGACCACAAACTATCCTTTGACAAACACATAGACAACATAGTCAAGAAATCTACAATATTAATACATATGCTAGGAAGCACTGCAAAGCTTAACTGGGGCCTAGGCTACAAGACCCTAAAAACAATCTACGAAGGAGCACTCATCCCTGTAATAACATATGGTTCCCCTGTATGGGGAGGAGCCATAAAGAAGCAAAGAAACCTGAAGAAATTGCAGAGGATACAAAGACTAATCAACATCAAAATGATAAAAGGTTACCGAACAATTTCTTTTGACGCTTCTTGCGTGATAGCAGGTGTATTCCCAATAGGATTAATAATAAAAGAGAAGATTCAACTCTACAGATTGAGGCATAACCTGGAGAAAAGGGACCTAGAATGCGAAACACTAAAACCAGTCGAAGATGGCTACATCCATCGCAAATAATTAAGATAAATTAAAATAACGACACAACGCATCCCACAGAAGTCTAAACAGACGGCAGCAAAATTGAAGGCCAGGTGGGAGCAGGAGTAGCAGTATATGTAGAGAAAATCTATTTGGAAAGAACTTAAATACAGATTAAACCCCGCCTTCTCAAACAACCAAGCGGAAGCTATTGCCATCTCTAAGTATCTGGAGCATTTACAGACCTCCCCGGGTTACGCCAAACACAGTACCACTGTGGCTATATTTACAGACAGCAAAACCACCCTTGACTCACTTAGAAACAACACCATACATTCCCCAATCATAGAAGAAATAAGGAACAAACTCCAACTAAATTATAGCAACAGCAACTGTCCACGGCATCACAAAAGCTTACCTCCACAGGTTCAAAATAGGCGACAACTCAACGTGTATCTGCAAACTAGGAGAACAGACAATAGATCACATGATATATGGCTGCGAACTACTAGAAGGAGAACGCAAAATCCTCAAACAAGAAGCAATCCGAGGTGGAGAGGGATGGCCAACTGCCGACACGCACTAATAACGAAATGCACCAAGACGTTCTACAGATTTGTGAAATCAATAGACTTTGATAAACTAAAATAGCACGATGATTAACTAAATAATATAAATTATAAAATGTATGTTTAATTTCCATGAAACCTTGTAAACATGCAATAGTTATCTTTTAGAAAATACTATTAACTTCCCATAGATTCTAGTCCTCACTACCACTTTTATATAAAAAACATTTCACGCTACTTTTAAAGAATCAAACGTGCTTCTTTGTTTTAATCGCGTGGTCAAGTGATGTGTGCTCTGGCTTTACAACTCAGAACTCAGGTTCTGGGTTTGATTGCAGGTTGGAGTTGGGTAATTTGCTTCATTAATACAATTTCCTGAACATCCCGTATCGCAATGGTAGCCCGCCTGCCTCTGGCGCAAGGGACCCAGGTTCGATACCCGATACGGGCATGGGACTTTTCCCCGCTGGATGGTCTGGTCTGACATGCACTCAGCCTCATGAAGTCCCTGAAGGGACAATTGAGGAGCTACTTGATTGAAAAGTAGCAGCTCCTGGTCGAGAAGACCGCATAACCCGCCTGGAGAGACCGGGGTGCTGATCACGTCCCATCTCCAGTACTGCACCCCACTCATGACGTCTATGGTGGGTAGAGGTGGGGGACACAGTGGTCGCGCAGTGAGCCTTGACCCGGATGGGCTGTTGTCTACGGGGTTACGTTAGAAGAATTTCCTATTTTGCAAATGTGAGTGAATTTACCAATGAAAATCAGAAAAATCAAGATCTAAAAATCTAGAGTCAAGAATTATCTATTTGGAGCCCCCAGTCTCACCGCAGAGGTTAAAGAGCACTGGAAACGGCAGGGGGAAAGAAAAGAAACAGAGAAAAATAAAGAAAGAAAAGCATAATATATTCATCAAAGATATAGCAGATTGATCAAATTTTCTATCGAAAAATTCGAATATGATATTTCTAAACATTCATTCAAGTGTTTTAACTTCATAAATCGCATTATATCCAGTTATTTTATTAAAAATTGGCTGTTATCTCATATCTCAGCCTCATTTGCAGCGCGAGGTGTATTACCGTGGTATAGTAAGGCTAATTCTAGGTGCTATGTAAATAAAGTCTAAAAAACTAAATATGCTTACACTATACTCAGCTTCTATATAAAACAAAATTTAAGAAAGCGATAGGGCATTAAACACGTTTAAAGAATTGAATTGAATTACAGAAGAAAAATGTATTTACAAAATTAAAGAATGATTATCCTTAACGTGCTGAAACTTTTGTTTTTCAGGTGTAACTAATGGCAGGAGATCAACTTAGCTTTAAAGAGAGAAATTTTGTCCTTAAGTATTATTGCAAATCTTCATGATACAATTGAACACCATTTAAACTTACCAAGGGTAATTGTGGTGCGGGATATCAGCATTGGGCATCATAGAACCATTTTTAATGGAACTGTCAGTGATGACAGATAGCTAACCTTGCTGCTCGGTGCAGTTTATCCAAACATATGGATTGGAAGAAAGGGTAGCATTGAACCCCGGTGCATTCCCAAGACTCCACGCCAATGGACTAATTTTTATGGGGATACAAGGACAGAGTTTATCACACAACACCAAGAAGAATTCATGCATTGAAATTGGAAATTAAAATTCCAAATGAACTGTTACGTGACATTTCCTAATCCATTGGTTTGGATTATCAGCTTTGCCGGACAAAGACGATCATCAATTTGAATATTTACGTACATGATTCTTTAATTACATTTTTCTTCTGTCATTCGAGCCTTTAAACTTGTCTCAATGTTCATAAATAATAGCTTTACAGCCATCCAAAGTGCTAGTACGCTTTTTGATACTATTTTCTGTGAATTTTACTGAAATCGATGAAAAATAATGATGGGTTTAGAAAGTAGAGTGAATGGTTAGTATAAAATTTGACAAAAATTCTTGATTGAAGAGAGTTATACATTATTTTGGCACTAATCTTATATTCAGGAGAAATTGAGGGTGCAGCTGTGCATCATTTCTTGCACAAATTCATGTACGAAAGCATACGCGTCGGCAGATTTCTTTCAGGGAGGGGGTCGCATGTTGGAAGTTTGCGATTAAGCAATATTAATTCAATATTCTGTTGCCGAAAACTAAAACATGAATTATAGTATTTGTTGCGGATAAGCATATTAATTTATGCTAAATAAAAACTGTTCTTTACATCAACATTAAAGCAGTAGTTCCCTTCGCGACTCCCATTTATGAAACATAAAATTGAATAAGTTACAAATCAAATTTCGCAACTGTGACTCCAATTACTCATCAAATTGACACTAGGTTTTCTTTGGAAGAAGAACAAGAACAAGAAAAAGGAGAGAAAGAAGAAATGATCTGAATGCTATCGACCGACATTTTGTATTTGCAGGTTCCAGCGTATATTCGATCGTGAATCAGCACAGTGGAAAATTTTACAGTAGGAAATGAAGTCATCTTGCACAAGCTTCTGAAATGTCGCAACGCTGCAAAACTAGTCGTAATGGCCGCTTATGTGACGACATGCTCGAGAAATCGCACTAGGAGAGGAAATGTATCTAACAGCCAATAAGTAAAGGCGTTACAAAACTGAAAAAGACAAAGAAACCGGTAAGAGGAGGTTACCCCTTTCAGGCGCCTGAAGTTATGTGCGGAACAAAGGACGGCCTTTGATGACGTTATCGCTTATATTAATTTCTCTTATGAGAATTGTTTGGGATTTCTGATCTTCAAATTTAGAAAACAGAAACGCTTTATAATTAATGAAACAATCAAAAATGCTCTTGTGGTGGGACATAGAGACTACATTGGACAAATAAGAAATCGTGGGTGATGCGAAATATTAATCTTTAAATAGCCAAAGGAGTATGAAAAATATATACCCATTTTAACCAGGGGATCGTGACGCAAGAAAAGGAAGCATTGCTTCGCTTTAATATAATAGTTCAATTTTTATACTTAATAAAAGTTATCCATTTGGAAAATTTAGCAATACCTATAATTTTCAAACAGCACGCACAAATTACTACACAGTTTGCACTTTTGCAAGTAGTTTTTTGGAGTTCCAACAAAAGGCCAAACTTATAGCCAGAAATCTAGTCTCACAAGCCCTCTGGCCAAAATCTAGCCCAAATAGTATTTTTCTGTACTTTTTAAAAGGAATATGCTTAGGGTAGATTGAGATTGATGCATTACATGCTTTTCTAGCATTTAGAACCAAAGGTAGGTAATCAGTTACATGCGTTTTGATTGCAATTCAATCCCTGCTACTAATCTCAAATGCGGATAGTAAAAGATTCTTTCCAAGTATAATTTACCAAATTACTGAAAAGAGCGATGAAACCTGAGAAAGTTGTAGCTTGTTGTAATGAGTGAATGTGGATAAAAAGTGTGATATGTTGCACTCACATGGCTTTCTCTACTCTTGCACTAACCATCCTTACAAACTCCTATTTCCTTATCTTCGTGTTAGTAAAGATAAACATTTATAGGAGTTATTGCTTATTTCCTTGTAGGTGCAAGAGGAATATGGGAATACAGTAGGCTTTGAGTGTTTGTCAAATCTTTCAACGCTTTGAGATTCCGTTCTCTTTGTACTGTTAGGTAACGTATAAAAATGAATAACGATGTTCCATTTGATAGAAGTATAAGTTCTCCAAAACTCACACAAACTCACTCCAAAGCGTTCGTTAACTACTAGGGCTGCTTCGCTACTAATTCACGTCTTCCCTGGTCAATTCCTTTCAGATTAACTTCGCACGCTAATGCAGATGCCTGTCGCACGTGGCGATTTCACCCGTACTTTTTTAGAATGCGACCAGTTTCTCATGCTTCTTCCCTTATTTATACTGTGACTTTTTGGTGGGTTGAAAAGTAAAGTAGACAGATGTAGTCTAGATAAAGATACACTTTTATTTCCGTAAACAGTAACTTTTTACACTCGTTGCAACAGCAAGAAAGTCTTTTCCGATTCACCCACAGCACGGCTCCGAACTCGTAACACAAAGAACTGTCCCTTCTCCGTCGGCACGACTCCTCAACCTTCACATAGTCTGCCCTCTCCGTCGGCACGACTACTCAACCTTCACATACGTCTGCCCTCTCCGTCGGCACGACTACTCAACGCTTCACATACGTCTGTCTCCTCTTCTGTCGCACTTTACCGCTATTTATATCTCCCAGGCACTATTCTGGAAGCTTCAGGAACGTTCAGTTATTGCGGTGAGATACAAAGCGGAAGATTCTCGAAGTCTCTATCCTTTTCTCTCTTTCGGCAAGCGCCCCAACAATGCGGCCATGCTCTGTCTCTTTCCTTCGGCTCCTTTGCGGTAGTGCCGACAATAATGCGATGGGTGACACTGCTGTTGTCGGCAATTAGATGCGGCGGGCGCGGTGACACTACTAATGTTTACAGATTTAACTTTCCGGTTTGATTCTGTCCTTAAGCTTTAGGACTCTGCCGGGCGGTAAGCCTTTGCGTGTAAGGACTCTTGTGTAGGGATTATTTTATCTTCTTCTTCTTCTTCTTCTTCTTCTTCTTCTTCTTCACTTCATGGATTAGGCTCTCGCCTGTTCCGTCTTCACAGTGTCTCCTTCCATCTTTTCCTCGGCCTCCCTACGTTCCTCTTTCCTTTAGGACTATATTGGAAAACTACTTTTGGTAGTCTTGTATCATCCATTCTTCCAACATGTTCAAACCATCTTCTTCTGTACCTATCCATTCTTGAGGTGATAGCTTCCACTTGTAATTCATTTCTTATATTTTCATTTCTAATTCTATCTTCTCTTGTACATCCTTTTGTTCTTCTCAAGAATCTCATTTCGCAACTTTGTATTCCGCTGATGGTTCTTTGTGTAGGTACCCAGTTTTCGCATCCATAAAGTAACGTTGGGACAGCCAACTTCTTGTTTCAGATCTTGTTTTATTCTTTAGGGTTTTGTGAATTGTTCTACAGATTGTTTGAAATCTCATTAATTTTTTCTTCGTATCTTTATCTTTCTCATTGCTGATTTCACACCCTAAATAATTGAAGGAGGATACATGTTTCAATACTTTATCATTAACGACTATTTTCGACCTTGTGGGATTATTTTATTTATGTCTAAATTCTTAGAAAGCACACCCCCTCTATTGTCTGTTAAATGACTGCATGCACTTTATAAATACTCGTCGCCATACAGAGAAAGACAACAAGACAGCAAGTGTTTGTCTCTTTCTCTTTTGGATCTGACAATTAAATCTCACAAGCTTTAAATTCAACTTCAATGATATATTTGCGCCCTCTTACGGTATTGGTACTTTAACCGCTACTAACAAAAATACACATGCATTCTCATTCCGGTGGCCCGTCTTCGTCAGTGGGATCAATGTATAATAAGAGACTCCGGTTTGCCCTCAAGTGGATACAAAGAACTTATGTGGCAAAACTGAGTGTTTTAAATGACCACGCGACTTTATAGTTACTTCATATAAGCCAGCCAACCTTTAACGTGCTAGAAACTCGTATACTCATTCTTATCGTTTGACTGATATATCACTTAATCTAAATGCAGGCTATATTCCCGCTTCATTTGGTAACAAAGATTGAACAGAAATAGTTCTTGAGATTTTGTCATAAAAATATTTATTTGAAAGAGATGTGAGAGCAAATTGATAAAAATATAACGGTGCAAAGTAAGATTGCTAACAAAATCTCGTTCAGTGTAAAAATAAGAATAGAGTCTCATCGTTCTAGGGTAAAATATAGAATTAATGAATATGCAACAAAATTAAATTATAATGAAAGCTATTAGTTCATGTAGAGGGACCTAGGACAGATAATACGATTTTTCTGCAATTGTTTTTCAATCTTATTGAATTTTGTGTGTTGGTTTCCCTCATTATAAATAGCACACTCTGTAAATCCAAAAAAATAGTTTTTCAGATATGAATATTTTCTATTGTTCATATCGCGATATTTCAAAAACATGGAATACTTCTTGCGGGGCAATATTTTTTCGTCAATACCACTTTGTCACGTTAATATTTTAATTAATAAAAAATGGTCCTAGTATACTTTTTTCATTTCGTGATTTGAATATCAAAATATTAATTAAATGTTAATTACAACACTGTTCTGCATGGATTTCCTTTTTTGAAATGAATAAGCGTTTCTGAATCACATTTTCACACGGATTGCAAAACTGAAATCCGTTTTTGTGCAGCGCGTCAGAATTGTTTGCAATTCAAGTTTTATGTTTTGAATCTTTTTCATAATGCACGTACTGTAATAATATTACCATGTACTTATCGTTTGTTAGAAGAGCTCAACAGCTTATAATTTTAACTTTATCACTTAACATGTGAAATAATATAACTATTAATATGTTTATATTTATATATGTTTTATATTCATTAAAATCTATAACCATATCCGCCCTAGGGGATGTACAAAAACTTGTCATGGCGATAAGACATGCAATGATTATTCTTGGATATGTTTATCTACAGTATCAGACACATTGCCATTTGCATCCAATAGCACTGAAACTCAATCTCCAGTGGATAATACGTATGAACCAGACAATTCTGATGAGGATAGATCTTTTGATCAAAGCTTAATGCTTTAGTGAGGGATTTAAATTTGCCTAAAGAATCAACAGAACTTTTAGGCTCTAGGTTAAAAGAAAAGAAAGTGTTGGCTGAAGATACATATTTTTCATGGTACAGGCATAATGAGAAGGAACTTGCTCCTTTTTTGCTGAAGAGGAAAATTTAGTGTTTTGTGAAGACACCCCTGCTGTCTTCAAATGTTATAACAACAGTTGTAATTCCAAAGACTGGAGATTCTTCATAGATTCTTCTCATAAAGTCTTAAAGGTGCTTTGCTTCATAAAGGAAACGTTCATCCTTCCATTCCTGTAACCCACTCTTTTCTTTTAAAGGACGCACATGAAAATGTTAAATTTTTACTGCAAAAACGACAGTACGAAAACCATCAATGGCTAGCCTGTGGAGATTTCAAGATTATTGAACTATTACTATTACTATCAGCAGGCTGATTTCACAAAATATCCTTGATTCTTATTTGAAAGGAGTAACAGAGCTAAAGCGCGTCTCACCCTTAAAAGACAGTACACGTTAAATGGAGCGCAGTGTTTTTTTTTTTTTTTTTTTTTTTTTTTTTTCAAAATGTGCATTTTAAAGCGTTTTCTTTGTGTCATGGAAGTTACACTTCACTTTATATATGAAATAAGATGGGATTTGTATACAATACGTAATCAAGAGATTGGCAAACCACAATATATAAGGTGTCCAATTAAACTAACCATCGGAAATAAACAGGAAATATTGCTTCTTTTGCTGATTGAAATATGGTAAAATGGAGAGTTTAAAAGGGGGTTTTTATAACTTCGACTAAATGGAAATTAAATCTCTAAAATGTTTTTGTTTTTTTTAATCAAGTGGCACAAAATCTAAATTTGTAGTATTAACCACCCTTTACAGAATAAATAAATAGACAGACAAACAGACAGACAAATAAATAAAACATAAGTGAGTAAAGAATAATATATAGTTTTGAATTATCTAAATTGTAGTTTGTTTCTCCTGTAAAAGAAATAACAGTACAATATGCAGCACCATATTATGTGAAACTAAAATTGTGAATAGTTTTTTATGATGTTCCTGAACTAGGTATTTTGGTTAAAAACGTAGGATTGGTTAGTTCTAAACTTAAGTACAACGTAGTTCTCTGTAAGCCACGCAACTAGTACTACCAACTGCTTAGCTTTAGCATGTAAGTTTATTTTGTCACTGCCATACAATGTACAGATGGACATGTCAATTTTTTTTTTTTTATTTTTTTTTTATTTTTTATTTATTTTTTTTTATTTTTTATATGTATATATTATTTTGATTATAGTTGCATTGTCGTATTTAAAGTGCAAGGCGTGTTATGTACGGCTGCATTGATTTGCTAAGACCAGAAGTTATCAGTTGCCAGCGTGCCTGTCTCAGAAAACTGACCCAATCCTTCCTCTGCGCCACTGGGCCATTATTCTGTTTAAGGATCCAGTACATTGTTCCCATTACCAGCCAAACTACACAGCGTTGGAGTGCAGTATTCTGAAAATGAAATTCCAAACGCTGGAGCTTCTCAAGGCATGGTGGAGCTTGCGGTGGGCACCATTTGGCGACGTAGGTCCTGAGCTCTACCCAGATGACTTCAACCTGCTTACAGGAAGCAATCCGGTGGTCCAGTGTGTCGACGGCGGCACAAGATGGACATTGGTTTGACTGTGCCCTTCCATGTCGCCAGAGTTTATCCGCTGTCGGTATAGTCTCATTTAATACTTCATAGGTGGTTTCCTGCCAATCACTGGGCACATGTTTACAAAATAAATTCTGCCAGATCACTTTCCACTCCCTGGTATATTTCTCTGCCACTCTGGGCACCAGATGAACTGTCGTGAGCATACGGTAGTGGTTCCGGGTGCATTCGAAGGCCGTAATGTCATCGTTGTTGTCCAGAATTCGTTTTAGGTGAAGGACAGTGGGTTTAAATCCGTTGAGTGCCACCTGAGGGTTATGCAGCTGTTCCTTCCAGAAATTTTGGTCAATGGATGAGCCAGATCCGCGCAATGATTGTGTGGCGGTTTTCCCCAATAAGGCCATGCATTTCTTGGCAATGTCCACTAAGCCGCAACCACCTTTGGACGGAGGCAAACGTAGTTGAGGCCGGCTCACCTTATATGCTTTTCCAGTCCACAAAAAGTAACCAAGGAGTTGTTCCAATTTCTGTGCGTCACGTTTTGCAATCGGCAGAATCTGTGCCACATACCAAATTTTGCTTAGACCATAAGTATGCAGGTACCAGATGCGTTGTAGCAAATTCAGGTTCCGGATCCTCTCCATGGATAAGGAATGGCGTAAACTATTAATTTTTTCCCTCCAGTTAACTGCAATCGTATCTTCTATATTTGCCATAAAGCATATTCCAAGTATCCTTGTAGTAGTCACACATTGCATCCCCAAGGTCTGTGGCGGTTCCGGCCAATTTCCTAATATTAGGATCTCCGATTTCTCAGCATTTAACACTGCACCGGACATCGTTGTGTACTGCTCCAATCCCTGTTGCATGGTCGTCATGTCTTCATTATCTGCAGCCACCACAGTCACATCATCAGCATAGGCTGTAAGTGTGAACCGTTCATTGTATACACTGACTCCTCGCATGGTTTGTTGCAACCTCTGGAGTAAAGGATTCAATGCCAATGAAAACAATCCCATTGACAGCGGGCAGCCTTGACGTACTGATCGTTGTATTCGTACCGGCCTGGAAAACCATCCGTTCCATAAGACTCGAGACTGTGCCGTGTCGTAGAGTCCCTGAATAAGGTTGATTACCGGCACTGGAAATTTCGCAGCCGTTAAGCAGTTCCACAGATACGAATGGCGCACTCTATCAAAAGCCTGTTGAAAGTCGAGATTGATCAAAGCCACCGCTTTATTTTCTCTGCGTAGATGGATCAGCGTGTCACGCAGTTCCGCCAATGTGTCAATAATGTTCTTTTTCGATATTGCCGCTTGGTTACAATGCATGATTTCTGCATATGCTCCTTTTAATCGGGTAGCCAGAACTTTCGCAAATAACTTATAATCGGCGTTTAGCAGCGTTATTGGACGATAGTCCTTCATGGTGGCGGTTTTCTGTTTCTTCGGCACCAGGGTGATAACACCATCCGCGAAGGTTGCGGGAAACACTGCTGTCTCCCACAGTTCCGCATATACTTCCATCACTTCGTTCTTGATTATTGGCCAGAACTTTCTATAGAATTCATAGGTGAGCCCATCAGGACCTGGTGATGTGTGTCGACTGGCTTGTTCAATGGCGACCAACACCTCCCGCTCCGTGATAGGGCTGGTAAGTATTTTTGCGGATTCCTGGGTGATGCCGGTGTCAAACAGTTCATGTTCCATACGCCTATAAGGGGTGTCTGCTTCTGGCGCTTCTTGAAATAAAGCCTGAAAGTGATCCGCTATAAGCTGGAGCTGGGCGCGCGTTCCAACATGGGCAGTTCCAGTGTGCGCGTCCCGTATTGTTTGAGGATATCTTCCATGTCCCTTCTGCCGCTCCTTTGCGAAATAATAAAATGAGTTCTGTTCCGCTTCATGCATGGATTTCACTTTGGCTCGAACTTTATGTCCTTCCAACTGGTGTAAGTGTTTTAGTTTGATGATTTCTTTTACTTTTTTTATCTCCGTCTGCACCTCATAGCCCTCCCTTTGCTTCAGATGCAGCCCCCACAGCGCCTCATTGTAAAAATGTAGTAGCTGCTTCTTGGCCTGTGCCCTCACAATACCCATGGATTTAAATAGGGAGCGAATCGCTGGTTTTGCCGTGTTCACCCACCAAAAACTCTTCCGAGTTGAACTTCTAAAGGCCGACTGTAACTGAAGCCATTTGATTTGAAATTGTTCCCTAATGTCTGTGTCCTCCAGCATAGAATTATTCAGTTTCCAGTAGCCACGGCCGGCCGTCTCAAGCCTTATTTCATTTATTTGCCATTGACATAGCACTGCATGATGGTCACTAAAAACCACCGGAATGACCCAAATTCGATGGACATTTGGAGCCATTCCGGGAGATAGATACTGTCGGTCGATGCGTGAGGCAGAAGTGTTGCGGATGAAAGTGAATTCCACTTCGTTCCCATGCTTGATCTCCCATGCGTCAAGCAGTTGCAACTGTGACACTAGGTGTTGTAGCATGATGCTAAAATTCGTAGCACCTTTTTGGTCCTTCGCCTGCAACGTGCAATTGAAGTCGCCTGCTAGCAGAAGTTCCTTGCCTTGTCGCAAATGCGGGGTTACATCGGTTTGGAAGAAACGCTCTCTCGCTTGTCTGTTCTGTGACCCAGCTGGAGCATATATGTTAACCAGGACGGTCTCTTCCAAAGTAGCGGAGAGGACCCGTCCGTCGGGATCCATCTGAAAATTCTGCAGGGGAAGTCCCTTCCTGTACACTATTGCCGTTCCTCTGCCGTTCAAACCTAGGTTAACTTTATAGTCGTAATTGTAAAGAGCATCCAAGTTGTAAGTATTTACTTCTTGGAGAAAGCATATGTCAATGTTGTTCACCTGGAGGAAACTATTGAGCAGTTTTTGGGTTACTAGATTTCTGCACCCATTCACATTCACTGTTGCCACCGTTCGTAGATAGATCATTATGAAAGCGACTGTCGCAAAGATAGTGTAACTCGGGCGTCTACGTCCTTGGCCTCGTGCATTGCTGCTAGTGTGCTACTGTTCGGTCTCTGGATGTCTAGCTGGGGTTATCTGTGCCGAAGGGTTTCCCTTAAGCCTTGGGTCACATAAGGACACCTGGGGCTTCCGTGTCACCTGAAGTAGGATCGGCGACTCCGCTTCTGTGACCCTCGCATCAGGTTGAGAGGGATGAGATCCACCAGCCATCTCTGCACGCCGATAAATTGCGACTGCTTCAGCTGACCGTGGTTGGTCCTCTTGGGATCTGTGTGGCCGTTCGAGTACTTGCGGTCGAGAATCACTCGCAGATGGTCGTGCCGCTACGGTGGTGCCGGGGGTGTCCTCCCGGTAATGGGAGTCTGCTCCTATCTCCACCGCTGGGCACCTCACACTTTGTTGTAACTGTGCTGCTTCGTAATCACTCTGGGGGTTGTTTCCCGCGTCCCTCCTTGCAGGTTGAACCCCACAGGTGTTCCTGTCACCTCCCTCCTCCAGGATACTGCTGCCAATCAATGCTGAGGCAGGCTCTTGTGTCAGTACTCCAGCCGTATCTGCTGTGTCTGTGGACGGGACTTGCAATAGACGTGCCTCCTCATGGGCTTCTTCCACAACTTCCTCCAGCTCCATTTGGTTGTTCCAGGATGGTTCTTCCTTCTGGGGTTTGCTTGTCTTCGCCCGCTTGGCCCGTTTCTTCTCGGTCGGGCGTTTCTCTTCTGCTGCAGCTGTCTCCGTTACAAGTGGACCCACCTCGGGTGGTATTATCTCCTCCGGATTGGCCAGATGTACTCGTTTCCCTGTGGTATCTCGAACTATGGAGGCATACTCCCTTTGCGGTGCAGACCTTGCTGCTTCCTGTTGACTGTCATTCACCAGGGACGTTTGCCTGTTTTCATCCGTAGGATGCGCTCCCTCACTCTGCGTGTCCACTACCACCTTCGTCGGTTCTGTTTCGTTTCTCCGTCCAGTCGCCACTGGGCGTGTTGCGGTCGGACGGTGGGGGCAAAATTCCTTTAGATGTGCCGTGCTACTGCAGACGTAGCAGGATCTGGGTTGGCCGGCGTCGGACACCGATAATCTGTAGCTGCCAATGATGATAAAACTAGGGATGTTCGTCTTCAGTTGCATCTTTACCGCTCGTACCCCATTAAACACCGGGACGCGATATTGTCGGCTCCATTGTTCCTTCCGGACGTCATATACCGTTCCGTAACGCTGCAACGCTGCTTTTAAGACCTCTGCCGGGAGCTCTGGGGGTACATCAAACACTCGGACATTGACAGCATTACCGGTCACGTGTTCGATAAGCACTTTAGTCATCTCACCATTCATATATGTGAAAGGTGTTTCCGCCGAGAAGTTATTGAGGGTTTTCTCCAGCAAGAGTGCTGATATTAATTTAACATAAATTGCCCGTTCACTTGCAATTAACTGTATTGTATCCACTTGTTCCGCATTTAACTGTAATGTATCTGCTATGAAATCATGCACTTCATATGCCGACGGTCGCGTTGCACTTAAAGCAAACTTGATCCTGAGGGTATTTTTCCTCGCGTACATTTCCATTTCTTTTCACTGTTAAATTTAGCTGAAATACTCACTTTAAATTCCTACACTTGGTGATCGATAATATCACTCACAGTGTGGTATATGTCTTTCTTGCGCTCACTCACTATCAGGCCACACACGCAGTAGACAAAACAACCGGTTCTCCTGGTACGTCCGCTCTGTCCCAGCGCACTGGCTTGACTCTGTTGCAACATGTACTAGTTGCGAATCTTTCTCATTCATTCTCGCGTCGTCGTTCGACCAGAGCGGACGTGATTTGCTTCTCACTGGTGGAAAAGACGGTATCCAGAAAGCTGACTCGCCGAAGCAGGAGATCCGGTGCCGACTTGGTGGAGTGTTGTGGTGTGCGTCGGTGGATTGCACGCTTCAATCAACGGACTAATACATTAATTAGTCACAGTACAATTTGGTGTAGTTCCTAAAGGGGCTTGGCAAGCAAGCTTTGGAACTCACCACAGGCTAGCTTCCCGGAGTGGCATAGAAAGCTACTCAGGTATTTCCCTTTTCTTTTCTTTCTTTCCTTGACAGACTTTCAGACTGACGACTTACGTGACAGCGGGCTCACAAGATCCTAGCCAAGGGTTGACGGCTTTGTGCCTGAAACCTCGAGCCGAAATGGCTCGCAAAGGCGCCGCCTTAGAGGAGGTGCGGTCCTCTGTGAGCAGCCGGAGGGCAACCGCGCTTACTGCCGATGATGGACAATTACCTTCGACATCATCTTCATACAGATCCTTATCACCTGAAGCAGTGGAGCCAAATAGGAAGCGCTCCAAGACCGATACGCAAAAGCGTAAGTGCTCTACTCCACGCCACATACCCATGGCAGAACTAGAGAGCCTGGGTTCAAACAATCCCTTACCTGCATCTGACTCCGAGTCCGATATGGAGCTGGGGGAGTTTACGGTTGTGGAAAACCGTAAACGGGGAAAACAGACGCCATCACCAAATATGATGCAACATGCACAGGATGTTGCATCATCCAATATGATGCAACATCCTCAGAATGTTGCATCATCCCAAGCCAAGAAGGGGCCAAGAATTCCGCCAATCATTGCGGACGTATTCCCTAACCATGTTAGGGTAATGCGTACACTGGCCAAACACCTCAAGTATACTTTTGAGGCAAAAAGGAAGCCTAAGAGCGTCCATATCCTTACCCACAGTTTGGGTGATTTGGAAACCGCCAAGTTGGTGTTACGAGAAATGAACATAACGTTCTACTCGTACTCACCACAACGTCCACACATTGAGCGCCGAGTCATCAGAGGCTTAGACTCAGAGTGCACCCCTGATGAAATCAAAACTGCACTTAAAGAAGAACATGGCATAACTGTCAATTCAGTGGCACAGTTGAAGAGAACCGTTAATACCGAGGGGGGTATTAACAAAGTTCCTATGCCACTATTCTTGGTAGTACTTGACAAAGTACTTAACCAAGAAGTACAACCAATTGACACAGTAAGGAAACTAATTTTCACTGTAGTCAAAGTGGAAAGGTATTATGGCAGAGAGGGACCTGTGCAATGTTACCGATGCATGGGGTACAATCACTCCAGCATGATGTGTGAGCGAAAGCTTACATGTCTGCGGTGTGCAGGGAACCACTTGCTAGAGAACTGCCCTAAACCTAGGGAAGAGTGCAAGTGCGCTAATTGTGATGGTACACACGTAAGTGTGTACAAAGGATGCTCCACAAGGAAAAAGATCATAGAGAGCCGCCGAAAGAACCGCCCCGATGACCAAGTGGTTCGCCCAGGTGTGTCCTTTTCCAATGCCTTAAATAAGGCAGAGTCCACTCTGCGTCGAGTGGAACAAGAGGCTGCTACACCAAAGAGCGATTCCCCATCAAATTCTGTGCCACCACCTCCAGGTCCTATAGAAAAGGCAATAGTGCCTAAACCCCCTGCACCAAAACCACGCAGGAAGAGGAGGAACAGAAAACCTAGGCAGAGCAAATCTTCTGCCCCCAATGTAACTTCGGAGCCACAAGCTCCTGTAATAACTACAGTCGCACCTGTAGAGGCAGAGCCTATATCCGAGGTTAGGGATATACCCCCTACCCCTATCCCACCAATGCCTAACACGGCAACATCCTCCTCCACACTAGCGACTATTTCGCAAAGAGACCTGGAGGAATTTAGCTCTTTATCCTCATGGTTTGGGGATTTAATAAATAAGGCGTTACCCGCTCTGAGAAACTGTAAGATGCAGTTGAACAACCCCAACCTGACCCCCATGCAGAAGCATTCCATCTTGCTTCAGACACTGGAACAGCTCTACCCCAACTCCGCTCAATAATGGCTGGAAGACATGTCCGGAGACCATTTAGAGCTGCGATTTGGAACGCAAACGGACTACGGAGTCATTACCCAAATATTTCTAATTTTGTACAGTATTTCGGAATCGACATTCTGATGGTCTGTGAAACTCATTTGGATGCTGCCACCAACTTCTCCCTCCCTAATTACGTCACCCATCGGTCTGATAGGGTTGGCCGACAAGGGGGAGGTACAGCCATCTTTGTTAAGAACCATATTACACATAAGCCTTTCCCTCTTCCACCACTTCAGCATGTAGAAGCCTGTGCTATTAGGCTATCTTTAGGTGGTCTAGATACATTGCTGATAGTGGCATATGACCCCCCTGATCACCGCTTCTATGAAGCAGATTACACGGCTTTATTAAACCTCCACCCTGTGGTCTGCATTGCAGGTGACCTAAATGCAAAACATGCCAACTGGCATAGTCGTGCCACTAATGCGAAGGGGCGAGGACTATTCCGCCTTATAAGCGGTAACCCAAGCCTCATAGCTCATGGACCGAGAGAGCCCACTTTTCATCCTGCCCGAGGGAGACCGGACGTGCTGGATATTATGGTCACTAAAAACTTTAGATTCCATATAGACCTGACGACAGTCAATGAACTGGATTCTGACCACGATCCTGTGTTAATCGACACCAATGTTAATATGTCAGCATTGGTAACTCCTGATTGGTCGTATGAGGTAGACTGGGATGCAGCCGTCCTTGAACTGAACCAATCAGTGGATCCCAGACCGCATATAAATTCTATCGAGTCGTTAGAATTAGCGGCAAATGCATTCTCCCGACAAATATCAAATGTGATACGAGGGCATACTTACCGCATTCCTTGCAATACTCCTAACCCCACAACCATCCCAAATGAACTCCGACTGTTGCTAAGAGCTAAGTCAACAGTTCGGAAGCTTTGGCAGCGTTTCCGCCATCCCAGATTGCAGGCAATTTATCTGCGATTTAAGACCCTGGCTAGACGCCTCTTACGTGCACATCGCAAAGAGGCCTGGGAAAACACCATGAGGAACGTAAACCTCTCTGAAAAGAAGCCCTGGCGGATAATTAAATCCCTGAGAAGGGACAAAACGCTATATCAGCATCCTATACATGGCACTCGCGGGAGATTATCTTTCGAACCGCAAGAGAAAGCCACTGACTTCGCGGACTATTTAGAGTCCCAATTTGAGCCCCGAGAGGACATAGAAGATGAGGACTTTTCAGAACTAGTTGAGGCAACGGTGGATTACCTCTATGAGGATCCTCCACCACCTCACGAGGCGACTCGCATACCAATTGTCACACCAAGGCAAGTTTCCTCGCAAATTAGGTGTCTCAAACCCAACAAATCCCCTGGATATGATGGTGTTACGACACATATGTTACAACACCTGCCTCGCAAAGCCATTATCCACTTGACGAGAATTTACAATGCTTGCCTGTATCTCCGACACTTCCCTACTGCTTGGAAGGAAGCGAGGATGATTTGCATATTGAAACCAGGCAAGGATCCCAAGTTTCCATCAAGTTACCGTTCTATAAGTCTACTCCCAATAATTTCAAAAATTTTTGAAAAACTTCTACTGTCCCGTCTAACTCCTCTATTTGAGGAAAGGAGGCTCATTCCGGATCATCAGTTCGGATTCCGTCAAGGCCATTCCACTACCTTACAGCTCCTGCGTCTTGTTGAGAGGGCTGCCCTGGGTTTCCAGGAAAACTTCAAAACTGTCGCAGTACTTCTGGATGTGGATAAGGCCTTTGCAACAACATGGCACCAGGGCCTACTGTACAAACTTAGAGATGCAAATCTCCCCTCCCCCTACCTGACCCTCATAGCCAGTTTCCTTCGTGACCGCACTTTCAGGGTGCGAGTGGAGGGCAGGTTATCAACTATCAGACCAATAGCGGCCGGAGTACCGGAAGGTAGTGTTCTATCGCCACTGCTCTTTGCCGCATACATGTCTGACTTCCCCGTTGAACCCAGCACTGTTACGTGCCAATATGCCGATGACGTCCTCATACTGGCCCGTAACAAAAATCTACGTTACTGCCTTCCCCCATTGCAAAGACACCTAGATGCCATTGAGAGTTGGAGTGAAAAATGGAGAATGGGAATCAGTCCACAGAAAAGCTCTGCTTTTGTGTTAGGCAAAATTCATTCCTGGAGACCAGAAAGGGACCTGACACTTGGTCAGAGGAGAATCCCTTGGGTCAACACAGCCAAGTACCTTGGTGTACAACTAGACCGAGGACTTACCTTCACCATACATGTCACAGCTAAAGCTGCCCAAGGTCACGGAGCTCTGGGAAAGCTCTATCCCATCTTTAGGTCAACTATGCCTACACGACTTAAACTACGCATTTATCGTGCGATCATCCCTCCCCTGATCCTGTATGGATGCGAGGCATGGGGATTCGTGGCTCAAACCACCATCCGCAGACTGCAAGTCGTGCAGAACAGGGCCCTTAGGATGATCTACGATACTGACCGTAGATTTTCTTCCCATATTCTCCACACTCATTCTGGCATTCCATATATTGTGGACGTTGTGCGAGATAGAGCCCGCTCTATGTATGCGAAACTTACACCACACCCTAACCAGCTGGTGAATACCCTGGGACAATATGATCCCCATCTTCCCAGGAGGCGCAAAAGCTATCGTTTACCCAAGGATGTCTTGGGCTAATTAGCTTCACTGCTTCCTCATTTCACCAAACATTCCAATGCATTCGGTTTCTCGCTAAATTGACACTGCTTGACTTGCTGGTTAGACAAGCTGACCTTTGCTAAGTGAGCAGAGGGGCATGGGTGCCCCAGGATGGGTAGACATTCTAACTGGCACTCATATCCCTAGTCTATAGCAAGAGAGAGTAACCAATCATCACCATTGGCTGACACTGACAAAAATAGCTTGTAAAATGACTACATCTTTCATACCTCACGGGTAAATCCATTCTAAATGGATAGGTACCGTGGGCATATATCCCGCTCGGGTAAACCCGAGCGACCTGATTTGGCTCTTGGAATCTTTCTCCGCGAGCGACTCGAGGTGGCCTGAGTCCTGTACTTAGTCCTTGAATTGCTGCTTGACGAGACGGGCACTTTCAACTTTGGTATCCCTCCACGCCTTTGTTACTGTATGACCTAAATTTACAAATGACTCGTCTGTATAAACAATTGATTTCCCCTGGTCCCTAAAGCTTTTACGTCTTTTAGATATTTATGTCGCCATCTGATGATATCGATATCGTCTCTTTCTATTAATATGCACTTGTTACCCTTTCTTTCATATTCGAACCCCAAATCAGAGTGGCCCTTGAGAAATTTGGTAGGGTCTCATCACTGTTGAACTGTGACAAAATTATATTCAGCGTGGGTGGAATATTTGCAAACAGTAAAGAATGAACAATTCGCCGTACTCCACCTTGCACTATTCAATCACATTGCGTTAACCTAGCGTTTTGCGTAGTCCCGCCCTTTTTGCTTTCTTTTTTCGATGGCGTTCTTAGAGGTCCTTTCATTAGTTCCTTTTTAATCATACACACTACTGCTTCTGAACACCCGATAGCCTTAGCTGTTTCTTTTACCGCCTTACTTACACGCATTTTACTTAAAAAATAATCTAACACATTCATAATTATTTGGCGTTCCTTACTTCTTTATTTACCAACATATCGTCCCTTTCTAGCTTCACCCTCCATAACTACAAATATTTACAAAAATATTAAACAAATAACGCAATAACAGCTCACAGTTACACACACGGCTTCTTTCGAACTAATGTTAGTGCTGCTCCTTATACTATCTTCTGTGTCAGGCCTGACGCTGAATAGATGAATACCTTTTGTTTGCCTTACTGGATAAAAGAAAGAGGTTACTGCCTTTTGGTTTATTTTAAAAACTTTCTCCAACCTTCCTCAACATTTGTTCTCGCTGGTTCCCTGATGTAAACTCAATAACAAAAAAGTTTCACACTGCGTAACTTTTGCAGTGCACATATATAAAATTTTCCGAAAACATTTAATTTAAAAAATTATAACACTTAACTGGGTAAACATAGAGAATTCAAAGTAGGCAGGTAGTAGCACTATAGTTTACTCTAGCTAAGAAAAAAAAATATAGATGCATTCTAGCAGTTAGTTTGTTAGTTAGTGCGTGATGAGTGTAGAAACAGCAAATATCGGACTTCTATTGAAAAAAAAAAAAAACGTTTTCTGAAGAAATTTGGACCTATAGAAATGTATAATGACTCTGAAAAGGATATAACCTGATAGAGAAAAAAATTCTGCATAGGATAATGTGTTCAAACCTGAAATTTATAACAAATGAATATTTATACCATGCTATTAGGAATCTGGCAACAGAGCGAGGGTAGAAAAGGACGCGGCTAATGGCAACTTGTATGCGCTAGATAGAGACAGAGATGTCCCATTTAACTCCATACTGTCTTCTAAGAGTGAAACGCTATATAGATCAGTGTACTGGGAAAGGAAACAGTGTCCACGTAGGACTACTTTAACACCGGGCCAATATATATATATATATATATATATATATATATATATATATATATATATATATATATATATATATATATATATATATATATGAACCGCTTATTGATCCCTCAAAAGTATTGTTGCTACCTCTCCATGTGAAATTAGGTTTAATGACACAATTTGTGAAAACTCTAGATAAGAAAAGTGAGTACTTAAATACCTTTACGTTACATTCCCTTCAGTATCCAATGAAAAAAATTAAAGCTGATGTAAGGTATTCGTTGGCCCACAAATTCGAAAACTGATGAACAGTCAGTTCGAGAATACTGTGAGTCGAGAAGTGAAGGATGCCTGGAATGCTTTCAGAAATATTCTTTTTAATTTCCTTGGAAATAAAACAGACCCAAATTATGTTAATATAGTGAAAGTAGGGCTACAAAATTTCACAATTTGGTCGCATTCACGGGTGTCAAAATATATTTTCTTCATTCCCATCTAAATTATTTCCCTGATAATTTAGGAGATTTACATGAGGAATAGGGCGAAAGATTTCAGCAGGATATAGTAACAGTTTGGAAATGACTATCAAGGGAAGTGAAGTGTTAACATGATGGCGGACTATTGTTGCACGAAAGAGACTGCTCTGAATAACATGGTAGTATTTTTACAAGCATAGCAGAAGTAAACTGTATAGACATAACCTTATGGCTCTCTGACTTTTCTGCTTCTGTTGTGGAAGCATCATGAATCATTTCCAGGACATTTAGTATGTTTTGGGCTGTCATCAGTAGAAGAGTAATTATACAGAATTGCATAGATTGCAGACATTCTATTAACATCAGGTAAATTAAGCACAATAGCACATCCATAATAGTAATTGGTGAGCTTCATAATGTCAGCTTCCTTTCTGGTTCCTGGTGTCGCCCACCAAGTGCCTACATAGTTTAGGCTTTAACATACTTTAGCTATATTTGAAGAAGTTTTGTTACAATGGTTCCAGTAATGAACACAAGATGACAGTAGCAACCAATTCACACTACGATTTTGCGATTTTTTACTTTTTCAAATGGGGACAAACATAGGCGTTTAAATTTCCTGCGCAGTGGTTTTTAAAAGTAGCTGTTAAACCCGTTAAAAGGTCTGGGACACTGTCAAACGAGGCTAAAATGTTTGACTAATATTATAAAGAGTTAAGTTTTACAGAAATCATAAAATAAAAAAATACTGGCCATTTTGGCTAAAAAAATCAGCCTAGATGCCTTTAACAACTGAAACCCTGAATTCCCGAAGCAATCCTAAATAGCTTCAAAATTAGTAACCATAATGACACTAGTCTAAGTGTGTTGGTTCTTCTAGGGAAAAGGTCCTGTGCAGTGTGTTTAAATGCAATTGAGAACTGGCTGTTGCTCGAAAAATAATTGTAAAAAATAAGAAGGACCAACAAACAACCTTAATATACGCTTTTAATAAATGAATGATATGACTAGAAGAATCAGAAATGGCAATGAATCTACATTTGGAAAACGCTTATAATATCGAATTTTTTCGTTGGCTAACCCGCATTATGTTGGCTGAATTGGAAACAAATGAAAAATATCGTTAGTTGGTTAAAAATAAATAATATTTCAATGCTCAAATTTGACTTTTTGTGATCGATATGATTATGGTAATCTATTTTGTTCTCACTGCCGAGATATTGTGACTAAAATCTTATGTATCTACTCTTTGGTTCTTGCCTTTGTTTTCGTTTTGGAAACGCTCTCGGATTATTGTGAACTAGGTTTGAAAATAAAATACCGTGGATATGGTACAGCGGCATTATACCTAATCAAATAATTCCGTTTCATAAACCGAAAAAAAAAAAAAAAAAAAAAAAAAAAAACCACCAAGAAATAAGGTTTCTTTTAACTTCCACTCTCTACGTTGTTTCGGAATAGTGATATGTGGCTTTCATGTTTGAATGTATTCGTCTTATCCAGTTTGGCATTGTTCTCAAACAATGAGTTGACAACTAAAATTAAAATCTGCAGTGATCGATACCAACTTTAATGACATTTTCAGATACAAAATCGAAACAAAGCATGTTTCTTATCGTACCGCTGAGAAATGCCCGTTAGAAGTATCGCAATCGTTAAGATTTTATTTTGCATTGTTATAGGAAACCGTTATCAAGTTACCTCTAACCGGCCTTGGGTACCTACCACAAACAATGATATAATAAATTGCTATACAAATGGAACTTTAACAAAACAGTAATAATTATTGGAAAGGATGTTAAAAAATAGATATAACTTCAAGTTTTAGAGGCCAGGAGATAAAGTACACCTGATTATTCATATTTTGTTTCCTTAAAAGTCTCGTTTTAAAAAGTACGAGGACACAAAGAGTATAATGGTATTCGAAAAATTGATGTGTTACATTCACAAGACTATACACATGTAACTCTCTACCCATGCATTATCATCGTCATCAATCTTCGTCGTCGGCGTCGTTGTCGCCGTCGTCATTGCCGCCGCCACCACCACCACCGCCGCCGCCACCACCACCACCATCACCACCACCACCACCGCCGCTACCACCACCGCCGCCGCCACCGCCACCGCCACCGGCACCATCACCACAACCACCGCCGCCACCGCCACCGCCATCACCACCACCGTCGCCGCCACCACCACCGCCACCATCACCACCACCACCGCCACCACCACCACCGCCACCGCCACCGCCACCATCACCACCACCACCACCGCCGCCGCCACCACCACCATCACCACCACCGCCGCTACCACCACCACCGCCGCCGCCACCGCCACCGCCACCGCCACCGCCACCATCACCACAACCACCGCCGCCACCGCCACCGCCATCACCACCACCGTCGCTGCCACCGCCACCATCACCACCACCACCGCCACCACCACCACCGCCGCCACCGCCACCGCCACCATCACCACCACCACCACCGCCGCCGCCGCCACCTACACCACCACCACCACCGCCACCACAACCGCCACCACCACCACCGCCACCACCACCGCCACCACCACCGCCGCCGCCACCACCACCGCCACCATCACCACCGCCGCCGACACCGCCACCGCCACAATCACCACCACCACCGCCACCGCCACCACCACCACCGCCACCGCCACCGCCACCGCCTCCACCACCGCCACCGCCACCTCCACCGCCACCGCCACTGCCACCGCCACCGCCACCACCACCACCACCACCTCCACCACCACCATCACCATCATCATCCAGTTGCGATTACAAACGATGTTAGGGTGAGAGCTACTTTACTCTACCCTTTCTACTTCATGTTTGTTGACAGCAGAGGAGGTATGGTACAGTAATCTGTTTGTAAAGCGATGCCACTATACCGCCCCTACCCAACCTACCCCGTTAGGTAGGGGTGGTAAAAAACCTCCTTGGCGACAACATGCAACCGGCGCCGAAGTCTAGTCATCGTCAACATCACCATCTTTGTCGTCGTCGTCGGCATCATCATCATCATCATCATCATCATCATCCACACGGTTTGAGGGTCAAAGCCCCTCCTTAACCATTAGAACTGTTCACTCCATTTTAATTCGTTTTCCTTGTGGTTTTCTTCTTAGGTAGTAGTTTTTCATCCAATTCTAACGTTCTTTCTAATTCTTATTGCGATTCTCTAAATGTACGTTCCAACACACCTTTTATTCCAATTTCTATTCTTATTTGTTTGTTCTTTTTATGTTCAGTTAGAGGGGCCCAAATGACCCAGCTGTCGACGGGCCCTTAAACCCCACACTCCACTCCATGTTCAGTTAGAAACACACTAGCCAGTGAGTACCTCCCAAATTTTCGGTATACCTACGTTCTTTGAGATCTATAAAGTATAGCCTTGAATTTGATGTTTTAATAACTTAAACACCATATTCATTGATTCTTTAAAATGCTTTCTTGGATATTTTTATCTCTACCAACAAAGGTTTTAAAGCTACATAAAATGTATATTTTATTGTAAAGCAGTAGGTGTTCATTTTCCTTCGGTGCTTTGAGTCTTATTCTAGCATATATATTTGTGTCGTACTACTGCATCATTAAGTATAAATGAATGTAATTGTCCTGGGTGATTAAATTATCTAAAATAACTACTTCTGCTTCTTGTGCCTGGAAGCTTTTAGCTTTCGTACATGTCGAAATTTTCTAACATAATGCCTTATTACAACCATTTTAAGAAAACTAAACAGTAACAGTGCATGATGGAGGTAAATTCTTTAATATGGTAATAATCTTCGATAGTTGAATGCGGGTATTTAAAGGAAAATGTTAGGTGTTAATTTTTGGAAGAATGATAGTTGAAGTAGATGAATTCCCTGTTTTATCTACATCAGTTGGATTTAATGTCTTCTAAAGGTTTGAGTTTTAAAATTTCAATTGTATTGTAGCAATATGATAATATTGTACAATAGTATATTATATACAGGGTGTATGAATAATAATGTTCCCATTAAAGCAGAAAGGAAGTGAAGGGAAAAAATTGTGCTGAATAAAAATTTATCCAATAACTTAAATTCCCCGATTTAAATTCGGTTATTAAAAAAAAAACTAGACATTATTAAAAACGAATAACATTTTCATTGCTATGAGTGTCTTGATCCACGCTGAGGATATCACTTAGCTTTAATGCGCTCAGGTAATACTAAGTACAGAAATTCCCTATGGATGATTAAGCTTACGTTGGTAAGCAAAGAACTCAACATTGACATCGTTGTTACTTCTTGTCCACTATTTAATCAAAATTCGATAATGATATGTTTTCTGCAGGTGAATTTTCAACATTTGCGTGTTAATGTAGAAAAATTGCTGAAATATTGCTTTTCAAAGCTGCGAGGTGAGCGGATGGCTGCCATGCACTCTGAAAAGGAAGAGAAGCATATATGGCAAATTTAATTCTCATACCATCTATTTAGGAACGCCTGAGAATTAGGTGACCCACCGCAAAGGTGTCACTGGAGTTGGGTATTTACTTTTGTGAAATATAGTACACTATACTACCTAAATTATGTTCACTTTATACAAACAATTATTATGCATTTTTTATCATTAAAGCTGTAAGAACACATGTTTTTTTACTGCTCTATTATATAATAATACATAGATAAAATAAATAACATTTTTGGTATTTGACAGACGTTTCGCTTATATGTTATCCTTTTTCTAAAACCGTTTCTTTTTATTTTTATATATTTTATATTATTTTGGGGGGATTTAGGAGTCTGGTAAAAATGATGAAACGTGTAATATTGTCACCGCGCCCGCCGCATCTAATTGCCGACAACAGCAGTGTCACCCATCGCATTATTGTCGGCACTACCGCAAAGGAGCCGAAGGAAAGAGATAGAGAATGACCGCATTGTTGGGGCGCTTGCCGAAAGAGAGAAAAGGATAGAGGCTACTGGAATCTTCTACTTTGTATCTCACCGCAATAAGTGAACGTTCCTGAAGCTTCCAGAATAGTGCCTGGGAGATATAAATAGCGGTAAAGTGTGAGAAGAGGCAGTCAGACGTATGTGAAGGTTGAGGAGTCGTGCCGACGGAGAAGAGTTAGTTCTTTGTGTTACGAGTTCGGAGCCGTGCTGTTGGAGAATCGGAAAAGACTTTCTTGCTGTTGCAACGAGTGTACAAAGTTACTGTTTACGGAAATAAAAGTGTTTCTTTATCTCGACTACATCTGTCTTCTTACTTTTCAACACAACCAAAGTCACAATATCTATACAGAAGTTTTGAGCGTAGTGAGTAAATTTCCTCCACTTTCTATGTATTGGTAGAACCAGTAAAAGTGCAGACAACCGCCATTATAATATGTCATAGGTGTTGATGCGATGTTTAGCGAGTCACTCTCCATGGTCTTGGGGTAGCCTCTGGTTCCCAGGCAGAGACGAATGCTTTCTTGTTGTACTTCTTGTGTACCCCTTGGTATTATGCAACAGGCAATGTACTATCTTTCACAAAAGTAAATACTCAACTTCAGTGCTACCTGTGCGAAGAGTCACCTAGTTCTCAGGTGCGCTTACATAGATGGTATGACAATTAAATTAGTCATATGCTTCCCTTGCTGTTCAGAGGACATGGCAGCCATGTCACCTCGCAACTCACCTCACATCTTTGAAAAGCAATATTTCAGCAATCCTTCTACTTTAACGGGCAAACTTGCAAATTTAACTTCGGTGCACGTGCAGAAAATATGTTCTTATTGTGTTTTATTAAGTTGTGCACTAGAACTAAAATTAATCCAGAGATGGGTGCTAGGCTTACAAACGTGGATTTAATCTGTGCACCGAATGTCTTGTGTTCGCTGCAGCGGAACTGGCTCAGGCGTCTAAGCTCTAAACCAATAGTGGTGGGCTAACATTAGTTCGAATCCTATTTAGCACCGTTTTCTTTATTTCCCCTTTTCTTGCTTCTTTCTTAACGGGAACATCATTATTTATATAACTCGTGTGAAATATAAAATTTTACGAACTAATAAAATCTATTTCTTTAGGTATTTTTATTCCACATAGCGTTGTAACTTTTCCCGCTGTCTCATGAATACTGCAGTACGACTGCAATTTTAAAACTGAATGCTTTACAAGATATTAATTGCAATTGCTGAAAATAAATCAGAGAACAAACCTACCTCAACTGTCAATCATGCCTGCCAAAATTAATATTTCCCTTTAAATATTCACATTCAAAGGCATATAAATTTCGTAGACATTACCATGTTTGAATATATATAAGCGCTGAATAGTGTAAACTACGGTTTTAATAGTCATAAAATGCATTGTTACAAGATCTGGATCCCATGAATAATGTAACTAATGACAGATTAAACAGAATAGAATGCAGCTGTAGATTACTTCAGCGGAAGCAACCTTTTCACCTAGCAAGGTTGCCATGTCGTTTATTTCCAAGCACTACACAATGTTGCCATGTCCCCATTAAGTCAATTACCAGTAGTGTGCCTTCATCGGATTCTCCATTCCTGATAAAAGGCTGTGGAGAGTTAAGCACCTTTGTTAATTTTGTATTTCAGAAAATAAACATACGTAAGGCGGGGTCAAACCCCCGACAGCTAACAGTAACCTTGTGGTAAACCGGGAAAAAAGTACGAATCAGCTGGGGAATTTAATATCGTACTGGAAAGTTGGCCATGGTATCTTAGTGGTTAAAGCAGCCGCTCAATAAGCGGAAGATCCATGGTTCAAATCCCGGCTATGGCATTGAAATTTTCAGTTTCTGATTCAACCTCTTATTTTGTATATTGTAACAATGTTACCTTTCTCATAATGTAATAATAGGTTGAGTAATCTGATAATTATATTTTGTTGGTAATAATAAATAGATAAATAAGGTTTTAGATATTCTAATTGCACTAATTTAAAGGGCTAAGGTTAACGATAATTAAACAAAAGTCAGTCGAGGAATGTCCGTTTTCAGCTTCAGAAAGTATGGGCATATTAATTTATGGGTCTTTGTTATTCTGGGATTTTGTGTGGAGCTGCGGTCAGACTTTTCCCGATTGTTATGTTACTTTGTTATCCGTTCTTTGTGTGTATAAAACTAGAATCATGCTTTCTGCAGAAATGTTTGTGTCTTGATTGTTCTGTGCCACCCATGGTGAGTCACTCAACACCTGCACTTGTTTCTTGCAAACAATTGGTAATAAAAGTCGAGCAGTAAACGCGTTAACATCACGTACAGATATTTACGGTCTATTAACTCCGATAATAAATTGCATTTCAGATAACATGCATTACCGGAACGGTGTAAAATGCAGGCAGCATATCGGTAACACTAGATGTCGGGGGCAATAAAATGTTGATATGCTGTAACTGCCTGCCTTAGTCAACCATGTTACATAACCTTCGTATTCAGTTTACTCAGAAATTACGTACTAATAAGAACGCTTCAAACGTTCTGCAAATTTAACTTTAACTTTTAACGGGATACAAAATGTGGAAAATTACTAAATAATTTACATTTTTATGTTCTCTAGTATTTGCCTATAGTTAGTAGAAGAAGTACTGCATTCCAGAGAAAACTTCGATACTGCCATGCCACCGGAAATACACGTTTTAAGAGTCCTCAAATAAAAAATCTGATGTGTTGTACCCACATGACCGTTTCTACACATTCTTGTACGAACTATTTTTTACAAACTCTTATTCTTCTGTCTACTTCATGTTAATAGAGATAAACATTTGCAGAAATTGTTTTTTTTAATTTAAAATTTATTTAGAGTCGCTTCAACAATTACGTCATATCGCGACTATTCTATGTAATACAGCGGTATACA
>CM060961.1:42756304-42861304 GCA_030765045.1 Tenodera sinensis | reverse complement strand
AAGTAATTGTAATCCTCAGTGTCCTTAATCGACCCAGACGATTTTCTCTGAAATGATTATTCCATATATGTGAAGTTATTATTCTTAAATGTTTGTTTATAATGTTTTTAAATGAATAACTAAGAAGTTACATATAAGCTAAGAGGAATAAAATTAAATTCTTTATAAGTCAGAGCAACAACTTTGGGCTAAAGGGAAAAAAATCTGATGTGTTGCACTCATATGACTTTCTCTACTCTTATTCTTACAAACTCTTCATGTTAGTTGAGAAAAACATCACCTTATTGCATATTTTCTTGAAGCTGTAAGGGGAACATGGGAATACAATAGACTTTGACCGATAGTCAGATCTTTTAAAGCTGGTCGTTGTATGGAGGCTTTGAAATTCCGCCCTGTTTGCATGGCGAAGAGATAAAAAGTGAATAACGAGCTTTGAGATCATTTGAAAAAAGTATAAGAATTACAAAATTCACACAAGTAACAAGGAATATCTCCGAAATGGTTCACTCCACAAAAAATGTATTTGGCCATATCGAGTGTTTTAACGATATCTACATTTTTGATTGTCAGAAATCCAACGTTAGACAATAACATTTTTTGTATAGTAAGATTTGGCCTACCTCTAACGCTTTACCAGTTATGCAAATGTCAGAAAGAGTAAACAGGACTACTTGGGCTATAGTCAGAAAATTCAAAATATTAATTTAATTTGCCATAAAAATATATTAAGCATATGGCATTTTAACCAAACTCTTTGAGCCATTTTCGAGAAAATCAAAATTTCCTAAAAATGTTCCATGTAAAGGGTAGTTTAGGGTGGGGAAACTTTCTTCAAAATATATTAAATTGAAATACCAACTTTGGTTTTTAACCGACTTTTCGTTTTTGAGCTATGCTGTCCACAGACAGACACACACACACATACACACACACTTTTTTCTAAAAATCCTTTTTTTTTTATTAAGGGGGCCTCAAACATATATTTCCGATGAAATCTCGGCAAATAATTTTTGGGTGGAATACAATACTTTCTCTATATAAATTGAAGGATAATGAACTTTCAGATATATTCTAACAGATAGCTATCTTATGCCTGACTAAATTTGAAAATTAAATTAAAGCTGTGAAAAATGACAGAAAATGAGTATTTTAATGTTCACATATTATTTTTCCAGTAAGGCTTTGGGTTCCACCACCACCACCACCACCACCACCACCACCACCACCACCACCACCACCACCACCACCACCACCACCACCACCACCACCACCACCACCACCACCACCACCACCACCACCACCACCACCACCACCACCACCACCACCACCACCACCACCACCACCACCACCACCACCACCACCACCACCACCACCACCACCACCACCACCACCACCACCACCACCACCACCACCACCACCACCACCACCACCACCACCACCACCACCACCACCACCACCACCACCACCACCACCACCACCACCACCACCACCACCACCACCACCACCACCACCACCACCACCACCACCACCACCACCACCACCACCACCACCACCACCACCACCACCACCACCACCACCACCACCACCACCACCACCACCACCACCACCACCACCACCACCACCACCACCACCACCACCACCACCACCACCACCACCACCACCACCACCACCACCACCACCACCACCACCACCACCACCACCACCACCACCACCACCACCACCACCACCACCACCACCACCACCACCACCACCACCACCACCACCACCACCACCACCACCACCACCACCACCACCACCACCACCACCACCACCACCACCACCACCACCACCACCACCACCACCACCACCACCACCACCACCACCACCACCACCACCACCACCACCACCACCACCACCACCACCACCACCACCACCACCACCACCACCACCACCACCACCACCACCACCACCACCACCACCACCACCACCACCACCACCACCACCACCACCACCACCACCACCACCACCACCACCACCACCACCACCACCACCACCACCACCACCACCACCACCACCACCACCACCACCACCACCACCACCACCACCACCACCACCACCACCACCACCACCACCACCACCACCACCACCACCACCACCACCACCACCACCACCACCACCACCACCACCACCACCACCACCACCACCACCACCACCACCACCACCACCACCACCACCACCACCACCACCACCACCACCACCACCACCACCACCACCACCACCACCACCACCACCACCACCACCACCACCACCATCAGCTTCATGGTTTGGGTCTGTTGACCGTTTCCATTCCCCAGTGGAAATTTATGGTAGATGATCTCTCCAGCGTTAAGTATTCTAATACTTCTATGGCCACCACCACCACCGCCGCCGCCACCGCCGCCACCACCACCATCATCATCAGCTTCATGGTTTGGGTCTGTTGACCGTTTCCATTCCCCAGTGGAAATTTATGGTAGATGATCTCTCCAGCGTTAAGTATTCTAATACTTCTATGGCCTAAAGTTACATAATTTAGCATCTTTTTTGGAAAACCGTTCATTCTTGTTACATGTTGAAACCAATTGTATTTATTTGGCTACCTTATGATTTAGTCCGAAAATGTTTAATTCGTTCCTGATATTTTCACTCCTCTTGGTTCCTTAACGTTACTCAATGATTCTTCTAAGAAACCGCATTTCGACTGTTTCTATTTTTCTCTCCTCCAATCTTGTTAAAGGCCATGTTTCTGATCCCTAAATCAACGTTTGTGTTGCGATTGGTTTATAAAATTGTCACTTCTCACCAAACTTTCAAAATATACATGGTATTTTTCATGGCAGAAGCTCAAGAATGTGCTATTTTAATCAAAGTTTTTAGAGCCATTTTTGAGGGAATAAAATATTAGGAAACAATTTCCATGACTATGCTCACTCTTTTGTTTTATACAGTCGTCACTATGTTGCCAACTGTATCCCATAAATCGCTGAAAAACAGTTTATGACACATTACAATCGATTAACAATCAATATGGCACTCAATTTCAAATTGGAAAGTGTGTTTTCAAAAATTGTTCACTTACCAATGCATTTTTCCAGAACAAAGGTTATTTGTACCGGTCAAAGTCTACTTTATTCCCATATTCTCCTTGCACCTACAAGGAAATAAGCAGACGATAATTTCTGCAAATGTAGAAGATATAGGAATAAGAGTTTGTAAGAATGGTTAGTACAAGAGTAGAGAAAGTCATGTGAGTGCAACACATCAGATTTCTGTATAGTAAGATTTGGTCAATCTATGCAAAACTCATCCAGAATAAACAGGATTACATGGGTAGACATAACATTAAAAATATACTTTTAATTTTCCATAAAAATATCTTAAACATATCGCATTTTAATCAAAATCGTTCGAGCCATTTTTGCGAAAATAAAAAATACCAAACTTGGGTTTTAACCAACATTTTGTTTGTGAGTTATGCTGTTCACACACACACACACACACACACACACACACACACACACACACACACACACACACACACACACACACACACACACACACACACACACACACACACACCCTTCTTATATCTACGTAACAAAGAAAGCAAAACTTTCTTTTTTGGCTTCAGGAGTTTCAAAATTGTATATCCGGTGAAATAATGTTGACATCAAATTAGGTGGAATACAGTAAAAATACAAATTCTTTACTTTTTCCACACCACCAAGGTTCATCTCTTACGTGACCATCAAAGTCTCTTCTGGCTATTAGGCAGCATTTTGTATGAAAATGACAAGTTTTTGTGATGAATATGTGTATTGTGTGCTTTGAATCTGGGTGGCATTGAGCAAAGTCTGCCAGTCTTACATAAAATGTGACCATTCCTCGCCTCAGCTATTACTATTCCGGATGCAAGACAGGATGTTAGTCAATTATTTGTTATACTTCCATATAAATAACAACGCCAACACAGCACCAGACAGCAGAATGTGCTGTAAAACCTTCGTTTGTTTTGCCTTGCAACAGAAATGCGTCATACTGTTGGTATTTAGAGTAAACGTGATTTTGAGCTCGTCCACCATCTGTCAGAAAGTCATAAAATGACAGAAAGGGCGCGCTCGGCGATAACTTAGCGAACAAACACATTCCACTGGCGGTTTTAATGACAACTGTTCATGATGCGTGACTATTCCTTTTTAGCGAAAAGCGACGAACGTCCCACGCTTGTTTCTTAGGTCATAAAGATCACCGCAGTCGAAGGCCTTTTTTATTGCCCTGGTAATACGATATTCCATATTTGGGGACAATTGCGACCCCGCATTCTAGGAAAATCCAACAGTTTGTAACCTAAATAAACCGCTACAACTTCACAAAGTGGGGAGTCCTTTACAAGTAGGTCTAGACACTATTTCCATAGTGTCGACAAAATGCAGGTAACACAAAGTTAACGAAAACACTTTAATAACATGTAATGCATTACATTCACATGACTTTCTCTACCATTTATCGTTTATTACTTTCTTTTCTGCTTACCTATAGTAGGTAGAGGAGGTATGGCATTCCATCCAAAAATTAGATATAAATAGATATTTCACTGAGTCCAAAAATAAATATAAACAAAACTCAACCAACAAAAATAAACACATACATAAACAAATAAATAAATAAACAAATAAACAAAGAAGTTAACAGATGAATACACAGATAGATTGACAGACAGACAGACAGACAGGCAGTTATGTAGGCAGGCAGACAGACGGGCAAGTAAATAAATAAATAAATAAATAAATAAATAAATAAATAAATAAATAAATAAATAAATAAATAAATAAATAAATAAATAAATAAATAAATAAATAAATAAATAAATAAATAAATAAATAAATAAATAAATAAATAAATAAATAAATAAATAAATAAATAAATAAATAAATAAATAAATAAATAAATAAATAAATAAATAAATAAATAAATAAATAAATAAATAAATAAATAAATAAATAAATAAATAAATAAATAAATAAATAAATAAATAAATAAATAAATAAATAAATAAATAAATAAATAAATAAATAAATAAATAAATAAATAAATAAATAAATAAATAAATAAATAAATAAATAAATAAATAAATAAATAAATAAATAAATAAATAAATAAATAAATAAATAAATAAATAAATAAATAAATAAATAAATAAATAAATAAATAAATAAATAAATAAATAAATAAATAAATAAATAAATAAATAAATAAATAAATAAATAAATAAATAAATAAATAAATAAATAAATAAATAAATAAATAAATAAATAAATAAATAAATAAATAAATAAATAAATAAATAAATAAATAAATAAATAAATAAATAAATAAATAAATAAATAAATAAATAAATAAATAAATAAATAAATAAATAAATAAATAAATAAATAAATAAATAAATAAATAAATAAATAAATAAATAAATAAATAAATAAATAAATAAATAAATAAATAAATAAATAAATAAATAAATAAATAAATAAATAAATAAATAAATAAATAAATAAATAAATAAATAAATAAATAAATAAATAAATAAATAAATAAATAAATAAATAAATAAATAAATAAATAAATAAATAAATAAATAAATAAATAAATAAATAAATAAATAAATAAATAAATAAATAAATAAATAAATAAATAAATAAATAAATAAATAAATAAATATTCGCTTTTGTGTTATGGGTGGTTGACCACTAACGACAACAAGAACCACAATTAGAACGTGAGTCTTGAAATACATGTATTCAAACTTCAAATGTTCACAAGCAACGGCAAACCTTCCCGGGCTCCGGGAACGAGAAAGAAGGCTTGGCCAGGTACAACGTTGGTGTTCCCATTAACGGGTACGGCATATTAGAATCATTAATTGCATATTAAAGACTTCTTTTTCTTCCTTCGACTTAGAAAGGGTTCAAAGCCGCCGTAACATAAACGGCCGCTAGAGCTCTCGCTAGTCGCAGTTTTTGAAAAATCAAACCGGAAAGAATTTTAGCAGTGTATCTCTCATTTTACAAATTGGCTAGCGTTGGTTGTGTAAGTGTACAGATTGGCTGGTACTTTTTAAAGTTTACTGTTTTGCTGTATTTGTATTATACATCGTTTTATTATATGTAAAACCGTATAAACTTTGGGATTGTAATTGTTTTAATTACTCATATAGTTTTCGTTTTCGTTTATTCCCTATTATACGCATCAATGGAGCGAGCAATATTCGACGAAGTGCTCATTTTGAATGTGCAGAAAAATGAGTTCTCTTATCAAATTATAAGGATCATCGTGTGGCTATTAGCAATAGCTTTGCGTTTAGATGTTCACTTTATCGACATTAATTTGGTTTGGTTAAACTCTTTTATGCTGGCTGGATTGGGGAGCAGGTTAACATTTTTTGATTTGTCAAAAGAAATAAATGACACCACGATGTTCAATATCCACTATTGCCGTTGCCGTTAGTGGGCTGTTGTGAACCAAAATGTTCATGCTATTTTGATAAATACCAAACTTAGAGCTTAGCATTTTCAAAATATGCAACAAAGAGCATTTGAAGAAAATTCTCAATCGAAAACTACACTGCACACGTACTAAGTTTTCGAAGTTTTCAAATTTCTCAAAAATAACTGTAACGATTTTGACTAAAATACCATATTTAAGCATTCCCGCAATGCGAACTTTTACCACTATTCTAATCAAATTCATTGAAGCCAGTTTTGAGGCAGTAACTACAATTGTTTCACGCAAAGTGCTTTTGAAGGTGAAGAAGCTAAACGAATCTTTCCGCCTATTATTATCCTTAAAATAGTTGTGACTAAAAATTGCTATTCATCCGACTTTTAGTTTTAACTTGTACTAATCAGAAATATGCAGACACCAAAAGAAAGGGAAACAAACAATCTGATGCATTTAATCACATGACTTTCTACACCTATGAAAAACATATTGCTTTAGGTTAAGGGTGGAATTGTAGATATTTGTATTAGTAATTGAGGACAGTGTAATGAACAATATTACACTAACATTTGTAGGAGATAGTACGCTTTCATGGCCAATAGAATTCAAGCCTTTTAAATTGTTCTAGAACGTTCCTAGTGACACATAACAGTCAGGGTGCAGCTCAGCGACCTGCAAATCTGCACTGAAAACTGATGTTATCCCTTTGGGATTGTCATAGAAAGTGGTTAACATCTGTTTTTTCTTACCTGTCTGCAAGAGTTGCTAAGCTCAAGCTTAAAGGCAATTAACAATCTTTCGAAATTACCAAAATGTTCTAATAGATTATAAAACTTTGAATAAAGAACCTTAATTTACCAACAACTCCTTGCACCCCTCGGCGGTGCACGTGACAATACACGTTCCGCGAGATAAACAGAGTAGGCCGTGCTCAAATCAATAATTAACCTTAATTTCATGTCTGCTAACTTGAATGAGTGTGTTGTTTCTGAAATCGAAGAAGATTGGAAAATAGGTTGTAGGTACTTCTCTCATACCTGAACAATTTAAAGAGAGATACGCAACTTCTATATGCTAATTGCCTACACCCATCAAGACGGTATGGAAAAATGACTGTTATCTTTCAAGCTTAGTATTTCACAGTTCATTAATACACCATATTAAATTACTAATTATCTCCCAAGCAGTTGCATGCAATGCACGTGTGTTAGGTGTTGTTACTAATCCTCAGAAATTCAAGACGACTGCGTCTCGTCTGTTCAAACTTTCCTTCGGTCCAGTAAAAGTCACTTACCATCGTCATATCGCAAAATACTATTTCTTCATTTGCAGACTTATAATGTACTTAATTAGAGTAGTGACCGCCTCCGTAGCGCAGTTGGTAGCGCGCTTGACTCTGGTGCGGAGGACCCGGGTCCGATCCCCGGTACCAGCATGGGGATTTTATCCCCTCTGGGAGGTCTGGCACGTTAGGTCCCGGGGGCACCAACTGAGGAGCTACTTGATGAAAAAGTAGGGGCCCCAGGTCGTGAAGACCGCATAACTGGCCGGGAGGGACCATGTACCACCCTCCAGTACTGCACACCACCAATGACGCCTGTAGTGGACCGAGGTGCGGGACGCAGCGGCTGGGCGGTAAGGCTTGGCTCTTCATGGGCTCCAGTGCCGGGGCGTATTATATGAGTAGTACAGTACGCATGCTGCAAAACTTGCGCACTTGACCCGTCTCCCGGACACACATGTGTGGACGTCAAATAAAAATTATCTCAAATAACATTAACAATTTTATCAGAATATACACTAAACATATATTACCACAGCAGATGTTGCAAATGCCGTCCATCTACATCAATACATCTGTGGCATCTTCAGAGGAAGTTTTCATTCACACGCATTAGTTCAGCTTCCAAAATAGCGTTATTTTCTCTCCTGATATTCTGTTTTAATTCTTCTAATGTGCGGATTAGTATTCTATACTTTTTCAATATTCCACATGAATAAAATTCACATATCGTAGGAACAGGGGACCGAGCGGGCCATAAACCCTTACTAATTATTTTATCCTCAAAAATTTCCTCAAACTGTAAAGATGCCAGGATTATTTCTGTATATTTCTGCATTTGTTGTACATTCATGAAAATCTGATGTGTTGCACTCACATGACTAACCATTTTTACAAACTTTTAGTTCTATACCTTCTTCGTGTTAGTTGAGATAAGCATTTGTAGAAATAAAATTATCTTATTGGTCATTTCGTTGTAGGTTCAAGGGGAACAAGTGAATACACTAGGCTTTGAGCGTTATTCAAATCTTAGCTTTCAAATTCCGTTCTCTTTGCACGGCTAACATATAAAATATGAATAACGATGTTCCATTTGACGAAAGTTGTTTGTTTTCCAAAACTCACACAAATAATAAGGAATACTTCCGAAATGGTTCGCTCTACAATATATAGATATATATTTGGAAATAAATTGTGTGTTTTAGCAACATGTACTTTTTTTGTATAGTAAGATTTGGTCTATCTCTTACGGTCTACGAGTTATGAAAAAGTCATCCAGAGTGAACAGAACCACATTGTAATCAAAATCATTATAGCCATTTTCGAGAAAATAAAAATTTTCGGAAAAGTTTAGGGTGGAGGAATTTTCTTCAAAATTTTCGTGTCTCATGCTTGAAAGATTTTAAATTAAAATGCCACTTTGACTTTTAGCCGACTTTTCGTTTTGGGTTATGCAGTTTACAGACACACATACATACACGCGCGCGCGGGTGTTTTCTAAAACTGTTTTTTTGTATTCAGGGGGCCTTAAAACATATTTTTGCGGTGAAATTTCGGCATCGAAATTCTGGGTCGATACTTCCTCTATTTATTACACGTAGTAGAGAAAGTAAAAGTATATGCTAAGCCACACCATATGTTTGCTTCAAAAAAGCTTGCCTAAGCAAACACAAAGATACTGATGCCAAAGTAAATCAAGTTGAAGCATAAAATAAGAAGAAAAACGAAAACAGAAAGTGATGACGTGGCGTCGACAGTCGCATTGGTCGAGACGCATAAACCTACAGCAGGCAGGAAGTACTAACTGCATATTGCCGATGTGACCCTGGGTCACGGTCACTCCAACATTTAGAATGAGTTAGTTATAACTGACACGCGGGATGACGGGGACATAACTATAATCCTGAAATAACAACACTCAGACTTCATGTTTCTCAAGACCAGAATTTTAAAATTCATCCTTCCCAGAGACATAATCATTACCCCCGAGCAAAAGTTCACGGATGGAGACGATTTGTAGCATACGTGTTATCAGCAACGTCTATAACTACTATCTGTGTAATAAATATTTGTGCATGATCGTGTATTTTTATGTCTTCCGGACGATATTTACAAAGAAGGAAATTTGAAATCCCAACATATGAATTCCTTTCCAAGGAAACCAATGTCTACATATATCAACATAAATTTGGTGGATTTATAACATACGATACAGATACGCAGAATGCCAATGACTCAATGACAACTTCGACCGAAAGGCGATCTTTTGTGCCCATCTCTCTGGCGTGGCACTCCCCAGGAGGATGAATGAGGCGAGTGAATCCGAAAGGCAGCCGTAACGTTGCCACAACAGAGCAGAGGGCAGGGTTTGCATCAATTTTTTTGTGCTGGTCTAATTCCGTTTCCTGGATGTCCTCGTTGCACTCCATTTCCTCTTGTTCTTTGAGCTTGTAATCTAGTCTATCTCCTGAGATCCATTGTCTTTATCTGTTGTTGCTGTCCATTCCTCTGTGGTTCTTGTCTCTTCTTTAATTCTAAGTATTCTTTCATTGCGTGTGTCAACACCATAACTCCTAGGTTGCTGACAATGTCTTACTCGATTTAGCGTTGAACTGAGCGCTGCTTTAGCTGATATTGCAAAGTTTATCCAGAGTTATATACATCAAGCACGTGGCGGATTTAGTCCGCTCCTCCTTGTTGTTTACAACAGGATCATTCTTGTCTAAGGTTGAGTATATTATCACGCTGCCCAAGTGGTTAACATGCGCTTTATCTTTGTCAATAGAAACCTCTGAGGTAACGCACTGATTATTTTCGGAAGAGGCTGACAGTTTACGTTGCACAAATGAGCGCGTCACGTCATAATTTACAGATAGATGTTAAGTCCATGTGGAGTAAAACACAGCACTGAAGTCTTCTCTCATTCATGTAGTCCCAACATGTGATATCATATGTTTTTAAGTAAACGGAAGTCAATAAAATAGCAAAGAAACCTATCCCTGAAACTGCTGAAGTAGACAAATTCAGTGAAATTACGGAAGAATTCCCATAACGCCAAAAAGAAGGGGAACAGAAACCCAAAGCTAGGGAAGATTGATATTTTCGCTTGTAACATAGCTATAGAAAGGTGTATAGGTTTTACAAAAAAGGGCAGGCACCAACAATGCTAGAACTGCTGAATGAACTTCAAAACGTGCGTGATTTTGCTTCCAGGAATTAGGAAAACCTAACTTTACTAACAACTGGCGCATTTTGGCATGGAGATATCACTACTTAAGTATTTCATCTAGAGATGATACCCTAGGAAGGGTATCATCTGGTTTATTTAGATGCGTCTTAGTACAATACTCATGGTGTGAGAAAAGGTTGGGATGGCAGTAGCCTGTGTCACGTGGAAAAACAATAATGAAATTGCATGCAGGTGGTAGCCAGGGTAGACTTGCCTGGTGCTTATGTTTGTCCTCTAAAAATATTGGGGAATCCTTGGCTGATGAATGCTGAAATATTTGAAGCTTGGTTCAAAAACACACTTTTGAAAAACAATTCTCCTAAGAGTGTTAACCACTGGAGTAGCACGATAACACCTCGCCATGGATTCCAGCCATATCAATGTTTATGTGGAAGGCAATACATCCGCTACAGGTAAGTGACTGAGAAAATAAAAAGAATGCAGAACTAAGTGGAATGTACAGTTTATTTAAAATAATGTTTGCTTATGCAATAACCGTTTCCGAAATATTCATTGTAATACTTTCGAAATTCTGAATGCAACATAAGTTGCGAAGACAATAAACTGCTAGGCACAAAAGCAAGTTTAAAGTATGTAACTATCTCACGCTTAGAGAACATTGCAATGTCTTTAACCTGTCACTATATTTACACGCTGCTATTGTTAAGAGAAAATTGGCGTGAAGAGCAAACAGCACATAGCGACCAAGGAACACGAGTTTCAATTTCTAATCTTCTCATGAGAAAGACTGCAGTTATGGTCTATAAATGTGAACTTCATCCAGAGAGTGGATAGCTATGCCTCAAAGGACGTAAACTGTCCCCTCAAATTGAGCGAATATCCGGCAGTAGCTCCTTACATAACGTTTTCTCTAACAGTTTCCTTTATTTAGCAAGTATCACAAAATGCTTTTACAAGACCTTCTCCACCACCACCACCACCGCCACCGCCACCGCCACCGCCACCGCCACCGCCACCGCCACCGCCACCACCACCACCGCCACCACCACCGCCAACACCACCGCCAACACCACCGCCGCCGCCACCGCCGCCGCCACCACCACCGCCACCATCACCGCCACCACCACACACACTCACTGTTTCAAAAGTTTATTCTCCTATCTACTTCAATAGGGATACACATTTGTAGAATTGGATTTATTAAATATTTCGCTGTAGGTATAAGGGAAATAAAAAATCACATTAGGCTTAATCGATAGTCAAATCGTTTAAAAGCTAGTCGCTATGTGATGGCTTTAAAATTTCGTTATCTTTGTATGACAAGGAGAAGAAAAAAATTATATATTGCACTCACATGACTTTCTCTACTCTTGTATTAACTAATCTTACAAACTCCTATTCTATATATTCATGTTAGTCGAGATAAACATTTGCAGAAATTATGTTATTGCTCATTTTCTTGCAGGTACAAGGGGAATATGGGAATACAGTAGGCTTTGAGTGATAGTCAAATTATTTAAAGCTTTGAGATTTCGTTGTTTTTGCACTGCCAACGTGTAAAACAATTAATTTCGATGTTTCATTTGACGAAAGTTTAAGTTTTCCAAAACTCAAACAAGTAATAGGTATCTCCGAAATGATTCACTTAAAAAAAATTCATTTGGACATAAATTGTATGTTTTAACGAGGTCTACATTTTTGTGTAGTAAGATTACGGTTTACCAGTTATACAAAACTCAAGAGTAAACGGACTACCTGGGCAATAGCCAGAAAATTGAAAAAAATACAGTTCATTTGTCATAACAAATATTTTAAATACACATGGCATTTTAATCAACATCCTTAGAGCCGCTTTCGAGAAAATCAAAATTTTCGAAAAAAATTCCATGTAAAGGGTAGTTTAAGGTGAAGGAATTTTCTTCAAAATCTTCGTGTCTCATCCTTGAAAGGTATAAAACTTAAACACCACCTTTGGTTTTTAACTCAGATATCGTTTTGAGTTATGCTGTTCACAGACACACAGACAGACAGACGGACGGACACGCACACACACATACACACACCCACACACCTTCGGACCTTTTTACTAAAAATGCTGTTTTTGGATTCAGGGGGCCTCAAACCATATACCTATTTACGGCGAAATCTCGACATCGAATTTTTGGGTGGAATACAATACCGCCTCTACTTATATAAGTACCTAGCAGAGAAAGTGAAAAGTGTTCGGGAGATACGTATCGAATATTCAAACCGTTGACAATGGCGGCGGTTAGTGTGATGACGCGATCTAGTAAACAACAAATATCGTTAAAAAGTGGTAATTGTGGAACTTCAAGGAAATCAAATGGTGAAGACATATCAAATATAACTCATATAAGTGAAGGAAATAAAGTCAGCAAAGGGGAGGATAAAGAACATCCAGAAACATCGCTTGAGAAGCAAGACGCGAAAAAAACAGGGACGACATGCAACAAATATAAACCATCGTCCAAATGCTACAAGGAAGGAACTGCAGGAACTTCAAAAACTGCACACACATCAAATATAAGTAAGGAAATCGACGGAGGAGACCAAATAATCAGGAGAGATGCAAACCAAGAAAAATTAGAATCAGAAACAATTGCATCCCTGCATATGGTGATAAACCTATTAACTAACGACTTACGAATGCCCAAAGAGAAATAAGTGCATTAAAACAGGATAATGAAGAACTTAAGAAGATTAATGAAAATTATGAAAAAGTATCTTTTGCAACCATGACCAAAAAAGGTAGAGCCGGAATAGGAGTGAAACCTAACCTCAATGGAAATTATGTAAATGAAACGACGCACCACGTGGGAAGAAACAGTGAGCAAGTGTGCTCTTTAAACAAACCTGTAGCCATTAAAAATGAAAGGGAGAATGTAAACCATAGAAATATGGAAGTGCACATTAAAAAAAATTGAAAAAAGTTATGGTGTTAGGAGATTCCCTGCTCAAGTTCTCAGGAGAAGCTTGCAAACAGAGAGGTTATGACGTTCATTGTTTCCCGGGGATAAAGTTAAATGAACTAAAGCATCAAGTGGAGAATTTAAAAATGCACGAGTTAAAGCCTGACGTGGTAGTGATACACGCAGGTACAAATGATATAAACCATGGAGTGCTCGCAGAAGAAATTATGGGTGATGCAATGGATGTGGTGGCCACCGTCAAGAAAAGTGCTCCAGATGCAAAAATAATAATAAGTGGGGTGCTACGGAGGAGCGACGTCAGTGCCAAAAAAGTAGAGAGAATAAACAGTGAGCTTGACTGGATGTGCGAAGTAAGAAACTGTATGATGTTGAACGGAAACTGTTGGTTACAACAAAGTGATTTTTCAAGAGACGGAGTTCATCTAAATCGCAGAGGATCATATAAGTTTGGAGAACTATTGTGCAGAGTTATCTCATCTCAGATGGGAAACTAAAATCAGTCACGGTGGATGAAATGGTCAGTTTTCCTGAAGGCTCCCAGTGCGAAGAAAATGTGAACGATGAAAGTGTTTTTAGTGAAAGTGAGGTAAATCCTGTACGACCTATGTTTCAATCAAACAGTGCCAGAATCTCAGACGATAGTCTTGTGATTTTCCACCAAAACATTAGAAGTGCTAGAAATAAGAAACTGAATTTAGAGGTATTTATTAATAGTAAATTAAGAGATGTAGATATTATAGGTTTAACAGAGCATTGGCTAAAGGAGGATGAAATTGAATTTTATAGATTACCAGGTTTCTCAATAGGCAGCCATTACTGTAGGAAACAAAAATTAGGTGGGGGGAGGGTTCCTATATATTTGTTAGGGAAAATATAACTTTTAAAAAAATTGATATTTTTGAGGAACTAGTTTGTAATGAGCATTTTGAAATGTGCATGATTGAATTAATAGAACACAAAGTAACAGTTATATGTATATATAGAAATCCTAGTAGTACAATTAATCAGCTAATTAGTAAGTTAGAAATAGTAATTGATTTCTTTCAAAAAAAAAAATCTAAAAATATATTAATAATGGGGGATTTAAATGTAAATTTTTTAACAGAGAATTCAAACAAAAAAGACTTAATAGAGTTACTTGATTCCTATGCCATGAAAGCAGTGGTAGATACTGCTACTCGGGTTTCCACCGCTAGTCATACTGCAATTGACCAAATCATTTTAAGCTCAAATATTTTTAAATATAAGTTGGAAATTATTGATAGCGTATTATCTGATCATAATGGCCAAAAGCTCACAATACGTAAGTTTACCAAAGAAAATGCCAAAAAGAATCAAAATATTTATCAGTATAAAAGATGTATGAGTGATGAAAATGTACATTATCTTAACTACCTACTTAGCAAAGAAGATTGGGATAATGTTTTTTCTTTAAAAGAAGTAAACGCAGCTTTTGTTTCCCTTATTAATACATTTAATCATTATGTAAACATTGCTTTGCCACTTAAAAAGGTTAATTTGAACAAAAAACATAGTGCCCAGTGGATGACAAAAGGTATACGTACATCTAATGAAAGACTACATTTCTTAAACAAACTCATAAAAGAAACAGACACAACAGAATCATTTAGACAATACTTTCTAGAATATAAATGAATATATAAAAAGGTTATTAGAAACGCAAAACGACTATATAATGACAAACTAATAGCAAACTCAACAAACAAATCAAAAACTGCCTGGAATATTATCAATCAAGAAATACAAATGCAAACAAATAAGTATCCAGATTATAACCTTAAAGATGAGAATCAAACAATATCAGACCCTACACAAATAGCCAAAATGTTTAATAATTATTTTGTACAAGTATCAAAAAGTTTATTAAATCAATCTTCAGTACAAACTCATAAACATATATTAAATGGAAGAAATTCTTATCCTACTATTTTCTTAGTGCCTGTAACAGAAGATGAATTAATATCTATAATAACAAACATGAAAAATAAAAAATCCTATGGGTTAGATGGCTGCTCCAACTTCATGATAAAAGCATGTGCAAATCACTTACTAAAACCACTCTGTTATGTAATAAATCTATCTATAAGGGAAGGGTGTTTTCCTGAGTGTCTTAAGGTTGCAAAAGTAAAACCATTATTTAAAAAGGGACTAAAAACCGAAACAAAAAACTATAGGCCGATTTCTCTCTTATCCCCTTTCTCTAAAATACTAGAAAAAATTATATACAACAGAATATTAAACTTCATCTCAAAATTAAATATTCTTTCTCTATGTCAACACGGTTTTCAAAAGGGCAAATCCACCACTACAGCATTGATTCAATTTTGTGATGCTATCTACAAAAGATTAGATGATTCAGAACATTGTGTAGGAATTTTCCTTGATCTATCAAAAGCATTCGACCTCGTCAATCACAAAATTCTACTTCGGAAACTAAGCGACTATGGAATAAGAGGTGTAGCTCATAACTGGTTCAATTCATACCTAACAAATAGGAAACAACTAGTGGAAATAGATTATTTTAATGATTGCACAAAGGAGCTGAAATCTTTTTATCAGAGGAACGCACAATTGATTGCGGAGTTCCGCAAGGTTCAGTCTTAGGCCCATTATTGTTTCTTTTATATATAAATGATCTTGTTGATAACAATCAAAATAACAGTATAAAATACTTAATATTTGCAGATGATACCAGTATACTAACATCAGGAAAAAATGATGACACTTTAAAAATAAATATTAACGCAGTCACATTACACACAGCTTCTTGGTTTAATTAAAATAGTCTATGTCTAAATAAGGAGAAGTGTTTAGCTGTAGGATTTCATCACATAAACAACAAATCATTAAACTTTGCTACCATACAGCTAGAAGGAACAAATATAAAATATTCAAATAAGTCAAAATTTTTAGGATTATATATTGATGAAAATCTCAGTTGGAAACCTCATATTAATGAATTAATTAAAAAACTAGGTCAAATATGCTTCCAAATTAACATTTTGAAACACTCAGTGAGCAAAAATACACTTAGGGTCATGTATTTCTCCAAATTTCACTCCTTAATTTCATACGGAATATCCTTGTGGGGAACTAGTAGCGAAGCTATTAAAATACTCAAATTAGAAAAAAAGGTCATTAGAATTATTCTCAGTTTACCTTTTATTGTCAGCTGTAAACCATTCTTTAAAGAACTAAACATTTTGCCATTGCCCTGTATATACTTATATGAAACAATTGTACTAGTGCAAACACACATCAAAGATTTTACCACCAATTCTGAAATTCACTGTCATAACACAAGAGAAAAAACTAAATTACATCTAACCCCACATAACAAAAAAATGTTTGAAAATAGTTTTTACTACAGAGGCATTAAATATTACAACAAATTACCCATTGAAGTAAAAAATATAAATTCCATCCACCGTTTCAAAAAACATCTCAAGCAATTTTTGATGGAAAAGTGTTATTATTCAACTGATGAGTTTTTGCATTGTTGAGGTAAATGCAGATCTAAGGATGTAAGTGGTGAAACAGTATCTGGTACAAGGTGTCCTTTGTAGTCTGGAGGATTTTGAGCTTGAGTTTTAGATGAGGGTTTGTAGATAGATTGTGCCTGTGAATATTATGTATGTAAGTACTATATTTTGTAAGTAGTTTTTTTAGTGACACAACCACAACATGTATATGTTTTATGGTTGAAATAAATAAATAAATAAATAAATAAATAAATAAATAAAAAAATAAATAAATAAATAAATAAATAAATAAATAAATAAATAAACCAATAACAAGGGAATATCTCGGAAATAGTTAACTCCACAGAAAATGTATTTGATATAGGTAAATTATGTAGTTTAACGAGATATAAACTTTTTGTGTAGTGACATTATGTCTAGAGTCCGAATTTCGATGACTTTGCATGTTTTATCTGAGAATGCTAGTGTAATGGTATATGCAAAATATACATGGTAACTTTTTGAGTGAAATCAAGCTCTTTTTGAGGCTAATTTTTCCTCCATTTTAGACACGTTTATGTGATAGGGCTTGTTTTATAGCTCATGAGCGAGTTTAAGTAACTCTTAAGAACAAATACAGGTTTTTCATTTAGTAGTTTTGTTGCATTATTCTTATATTAGTAGAATCAAATTACAGAACTTCATAATTTAAAAATTCTTGTGGATTCCCTATTGATATTTCGTTAAACATTTGAGCTCATCCAACTAAAGAGTACACATCTATTGCAAAACAATACTTGCTCTCCAAAGGAAAGGGGTCAATCTGCTATTTTTACTTTCTTTAGTACTATAGTAAAATATTGTATTCCATCCAGAAATTCGATGTCGAGATTTCACGGGAAATATATGTTTTGAGGCCCGCTGAATAAAAAAGAAACATTTTTAGAAAAATGTCCGCGCGCGCGTGTATGCGTCGGTGTGTGTGTGTGTGTGTGTGTGTGTGTGTGTGTGTGTGTGTGTGTGTGTGTGTGTGTGTGTGTGTGTGTGTGTGTCAGTCTGTGGACAAAAACGAAAAGTCGGTTAAAAATCAAATTTAGTATTTAAGTTTAATGTCTCTCAAGGATGCGACACGAAGATTTTGAAGAAAATTGCTTCACCCTAAACTACTCTTTACATTGAAAATTTTTCGAAAATTTTGACTTCTTGAAAATAGCTCTAACGATTTTGATTAAAATGCCATTTTTCAGATATTTTTATGACAAATGAAGTGTATATCTTGAATTTTCTGTCTATAGCCCATGTAGTCCTATTTACTCTGGATAATTTTTGCATAACTGAAAAACTGTAAGAGGCAGACCAAATCTTACTATACAAAACTGCAGATTTGCTAAAACACACAATTTATGTCCCAATAAAATTTTTTGTAGAATGAATCATTTTGGAGATATGCCTTGTTATTTGTGTGAGTTTTGGAGAACATACTTCTGTCAAATGGAACAAATGAAGGTAATTATTAAGTTATTTTTTCTTATCTTAGGTCATTTTAAATCAATTTTATGCTCATAAAGTCATTATTTTAATATGTTTTTAATATCCTTTAGGTCATGAAATTCCGGACCCTATTAATTCGGTCTATGTTTTAAGCACAATGCAGACAGAGATTTTACTTGTACAAGAGACGACACGATACGATTGCAGGACATCGGCGGCCGAACAGCAAGTTGTATGCCATCTAGCGCAGACGTACGTAATTACACATGGTACTGTTTGAGTGGCAATATGCGTTAGGAAAATGGCTGGCATAGAAGATACAAAATGCTGCAATTATTCTTCCTGTAATCAGAAAGCATGTTAACGCAAAAGAAAAAACTCTGATGTGTTGCACTCATATGACTTTCTCTACTCTTGTACTAACTATTCTTACAAACTCTTATCCCTATATCTTCGTGTTAATTAAGATAAACATTTGTACAGATATCTTATTGCTTATTTCCTTATAGGTGCAAGGAGAATGTTAGAATACAGTAGGCTTTGTGCGATAGTCAAATATTTTAAACCTTTGAGAATAGGTTCTCTTTGCACACTTAATATATAAAAAAATGAACAATGATGTTCCATTTCACAAACGTTTTCTGTTTTCCGAAGCTCACACACATAACAAGGAATATCTGCGAAATAGTTCAACCTACAAGAAAATTTATTCCGACATAACTTGTGTATTTTAGCAAGATCTACATTTTTTGTACATTATGATTTGGTCTATCTCTAACGGTTTACTAGTTATGCAAAAATCGTCCAGAGTAAATACGACTACAGGGGCTATAGCCACAACATTCAAGATATACATTTCATTTGTCCTAAAAATATCTCAAACATATGACATTTTAATCAAAATCTTTAGCCATTTTCAAGAAAATCAAAATTTTCAAAAAATTTTCCATGTAAAGGGTAGTTTAGGGTGGGATAATTTTCTTCAAAATCTTCGTGTCGCATCCTTGAAAAACATTAAACTTAAATACCAACTTTGGTTTTTAACCGACTTTTCGTTTTTTAGTTATGCTGTCCACAGGCTGACAGACAGACAGACTGACACAGACACACACGCACACACACATACACACGTATCTTTTGCCAAAAATGTTTCTTTTTTCGGATTTAGGGGGCATCAAAACATGTTTCCGCTGAAATCTCGATATGGAATTTTTGAGTGGAGTACAGTACACACTTCCCACGTGGCTTTCTGCATCCATTCTTTAACAAACCATTATTACAAATTATTCTTCCATCTACTTCATGTTAATCCTGACAAATCTTTGCAAAAGTTGTGTAGTTGCACATTTCTATGTATGTATTTATAAATGAACTCACAAGTTATGCACTAAGTTACATTTTTTGACATACAATAGGCAAGTCAGAAGGAACATTAAAGCAGTGTATGTTGGATTTAAGAAAAAGTAGTTTACAGTATGCCTCTTGCGAGCCCAATTTGTCATGCAGTTTGTTTTTGGGAGGGGGAGGTTCAGAAAAATCTGATGTGCTGAAAAGTTGGAGGCACAATACTCACCCCAGTCAGCGTTGCCATAAGGCCACTTATCGCCTGTCCATGTATTTCCGTCTGTGATGCCGACACTTCATCGGTTGTTGCACTGCAACGTCCAATTCAGTTGTTCCGGGCGTGTCGCGGAATTTTACTGGCCAAGTCATTAGCAGATCCATGCACGCGCAATGCACTGAGGGAACCGAACAATGGCCGGAAACTTTGGCAGTCATAACTAACAGTGCTACAGAAGTCCAGAAATGTTTCAGGGCCGATATGTAGCAGGTGAGATTTTAATATGTGCTATATCCTTTGTAAGTTTAGAATATAAGTGTTAAAAGAAGGGGTTTAATTTGCGAGTAGGAATGTTTTCGTCACAAGCCTGTAGGCCGAACGACCAAAATAAGATCACTTTTAATATGTGGCGCGCAATTAAAATGTTATCCTTTCGGCAACTTAGAGAATTGCTTCCGAATCTTGGAATTCAATTCAATACGTATTTCTACCTGTCGGCCTTTGATCGATTACTCACGCTATGGATAAAATATAAGCAACTCAATTCATTGCTGTAATTCAGGGCTGCCACTACAGGAAATGGTTAACTAGACAAAGTATAGCGGTAAATTAAGTCTGGACTTTAATTGTGAACAGCTAATGTGACCGTCATGAGAGGTTAATAACGTAAAACGGCAAAATGCAAACGATAATCATCCCAAGTCGATTTACGAAACCTCCAATCTCGTATTTAGGATAATTGCCATGTAATTAAACTTGAAACCAAAGTTGTTAACAACGGAGTGACAAACAGGTTATCGCACTAAAACAATACAATATGTTTTAATTAATGTATCTTGTGTTAAAACTTTAATTTAGTTTCAGCTGTCTAACAAAATAGATTTTCATGTTTTGAAATTCTTATATTTTTCTCCAAGCGGGTTTTTCAAGAACAGTACAAAACATCAACAACAACAATGATAATGATAATGATGATGATAATGATAATAATGATAATGATGATGATGGTGATGATGGTGATGATGATGATGATGAAGATAATAATAATAATAATAATAATAATAATAATAATAATAATAATAATAATAATAATAATAATAATAATAATAATAATAATAATAATAATAATAATAATAATAATAATAATAATAATAATAATAATAATAATAATAATAATAATAATAATAATAATAATAATAATAATAATAATAATAATAATAATAATAATAATAATAATAATAATAATAATAATAATAATGCGGATCATAGAACTGAAGGAATGTCTTAGATGTAGGGATCTTGGGTGTCATGAAGGAAGGGTAAGGGGGTACCGCGGTCCCCCTCCCCCCTTGTAGATCAATGAATTTAATGTGCAGTCGATTACTATTAGACAATTGTTTTAATTCTAATGCGAAGAACATTTCTTGGATTTTCTTCACTATTTCACTAAACTCAAGGGAGTTCAAGCGTTTTATATTTGCTGGATGAAATTTAAGAATGTAATTAATTATGGTATTGTTTTCTGAAAATCAAGTTTGAAGTGACAATATCAGGGATTCCAAGATGCCGCCCCCCCCCCCTCCCCCACCTTAAACAAAGTCTTGTTTCGTGAAAAAGCAAGTCATTTGTTCCCCTTCTCGGTGTCCATCACGAACAGGTAACCCCCACTTCCTTACTTATACAACACGCCTTCAAATTGCATGGAAGAAGTAACGTAGCATGTGAGTGGCTAGTAACGTTGGTGACGTCATATAAACTTTTCACGAAACAGTGGGGGGACCGTTGTTAAAAAAATGCTGCTCGACAGACAAAGCTTCACTGTTTGAATTAACAGTGATGCAGTTATATTGTGTGTGACACCAAGAGAATGAAGTGATAACAAAGGAGCAACCCTGCCATCGGATATTCCAGCTGAAAACTTCGATTTTAGCAGTGACGCATGAGTAAGGTGAGTTAATTTTTAACATTCATATCCTGTACTTTGGTGATTGGATTCCTTCAGTGCATATCTTGGCACTCTAGTTTCAAACATATTAAAAAAACAGATCTTGGGAACCGGTTAGGAGTTTTTGTTCATTCAATCGGCAAACTTCCTAATCTTTGTTAGATTTTTGCACTATTTGTTAGGAAATCTGTTTTTCGATTGAAATCTAACAAATGTTTTAAAAACATTTAATTTTTCTTAATGTCATCATGACTGAAATGCTATCTAATCTGCACAATAGAAATTCGTTTAATTCCTTTGGGAAACAAACTCCCACCGTCATGGTATATTTAGAACAACGTTAGTGTAATTGTGATAATGAAATTCACAGAAGAAATCCACAAAGCACAATGTGTACTATAATAAGTTGAACTAGTCCGTGAAAGGAATACATTTTAGGGGAATTCAGTTCTTTTGAGCAGTTTTGAAGATTTGGGAATAAATTCTGTTGCCTGAAGAGAGAGTTGCCTGGAGTAATTGCTTTCCAATAGCTTGTTTCTGAATTAATTTTAATCAAAATTAAGTGACACGATATGAGGCCTGTTTATGAATCAGAAAAAACAGTCATGGTTCAAATTTCACTTTCATTACCAGCTATATTAATTGCTTGTTATACACATGTGTGTGTGTATGTGTGTGTGTGTTATATATGTACCTATTTGTGATTTTAATTATAGGTATATCTTTATCACTTAATGATGTCATGTTAGAGATTTCATACTTATACAACTTATTAAAATTATGGCCTAGTAAATAAATATAAAGCCTATTAAACCTAAAGACTTTAAATGCTTGTAGTTCTCATAATTATTATAATATTAACTAAAAACAAACCCTACCTTGATCAGTTTTGAAGTATTTACAACTTAATTTAGAAGAAACCGAAAATTGAGGTTTTTTTTTCACAGCATACCTACTTAAGTTAAACCTAATTTTCTGCTTTTAGTTTCGTAATTTTTAGTTGTTTGCTGTTTTACTAAAGTATTTTATTTCCTTGTTTTTTATCACTTTTTCGTTTCCAGACTTTTAGCGTTGATATTTTATATTAGAGTGGAGTAAGCTTATATTAAAATTATTATTTAAATAACTTTTATAGTAGTGGAAAATTTATGATTTCTAAGTTATATTTCTTCCTGTCAACGTACTTGCATTTTGAATAGTGTGTTCAAAGCTGGAAACGTGATGAAGTGGTAGATCATATTTAAAGCAAATGGACATGGTGACTCGCTGCTTCATTTAGTCCTTAATTGTTTCATAATAACACTAGTTCATAAGTGCAGCAAATATTAGTAGAAACTGAGTTTCTAAGAAATAATGCATTTTGCTGAAGATTTTCAACTTACCTATTATCATCTAACTGTAGGAAATGTAACAAATGTGAATGTATTACTTTCTGAAGCATGTCGATATAAGGTAAGTACTATGTGTATTCTGTTCAGATTTCGTTTTGTGGTGTGACAATTTTTCTAAGGCCAAGTTCATGAAGCAACCTTTTCTAAAAATATTGGTTTTACAGCAATCATATCCTGAAAAATGCATTTCACGTTTCGGAATTAAAATCGAATTGAGTGCACCGGATGGGAGCCACGTCTCTGTGTTAAATTCTACTCGGATTGAGATCAGTTTGGGTATACAAGTTTAGGGGAATAAGTAATTCAAGTTTTTGTATTGGTCGATTGGACTTCCAAAATAAGTTTGGTGCAAAAATTATATTATCAGCCTTCTCAAAACCATAAAAAGAAGCATTTTGTTTTTTACCGGTCTAAAGGACATCTTTTAGTTACGATTAGTATTAAACTGCGTTTTTTTTTTTCAGTAATTGAGCTTTAAGCTCTTGTAACTTTTTTTCCAGTTATTGAGTTTTAAATCATTATAATGCTTCAATCGAATCATAAAATTGTATGCATAGTGGCAGTTTACACTTCTCGTAAATATGTATGACTGTGCGGGGCTCTAATGACCTAGCTGTCGACGAGCCCTTAAGCCCTAATCACTCACTCACTCACTGTATGACTGTGCAATAACGTGAGCGAGTCTGACGTCATGACTTCAGATTTTAGACAAAATAGCCCCACTCTCAGGAGGTGTAAATACTAGCTACTTGGGGTATTTAATTCTTTCATTAGTAGCTATTTACTTGTAAAAATATATTGTGTTGCACTCATAAGACTCTACTCTTACAAACGCTTATTTCTCTATTTCGTGTTAATCGAGGTAAACATTTGGAGAAAATATTTTATTGCTCTCTTTTATAAGTGTAAGGGGGATATCGGAACACAGTGGGTCTTAAATGAGTCAAATCTTTTAATTTTTGTTTTTTGTATTAACTCCTACAGCGTAGAGTCATATCGGACGGTGAATGAATGAAATGGATGAAATGATGCTCAAGTGAGCCCAAGGTCCATGGAGCTTTAGGTTACCCGACATTCGTCTTTACGGATAAGGGAAAACCTTGGAAAAAAACTTATCCTGATAACTCACCTTAACCGAGATTCGAACTCGTGACCTCTTGGACGTGAGGCAGACACTACCACCACGTACAGAGGCGGGCGAAATCTTTTAAAGCTGGCCACTATGCGTTGCTTTAAAATTCTCTTTGCATGGACGAGAAATTTAAAAAAAAAAAAAAAAAAAAAAAAAAAAAAAAAAAAAAAAAAAAAAAAAAAGGTAGGTATCTTTGAAATGGTTCATTTCACAAAAAAGGAGGAAAAAAGAGCGAAAATGTATTTGAGATAAATTGTGTGTTTCAAAGATATCTACAACTTTGTTTAGAGGAATTTTGTTTATCTCTTACGGTTTACCTGTTATGCAAAAGACTTCCAGAAAGAAGAGCACCTCTGAGGACACTTCCAAAAAATTCAAGATATACATTTCATTTGGCATGAAAACATCTTAAACATATCTATGGTGTTTTAATTATAATCGCTACAGGCATTTTTATAAAATCCAAATGTTTAAACGATGTTCCATGTAAAGGGTAATCTGGGATGGGGAGATTTTGTTAAAAATCTCCGTGTCGCATTCTTAAAAGATGATCAACTTAAGTGCTAAGTTTAGTACCTGGCCGACTTTTTCTTTTTGAGTAACACTATGACATACACACACACACGCACGCACGGACGCACGCACGCACGCACGCAAGCACGCGCACACGCGCACACACTCACACACACACACACACACTCACACACTCACACACTCAAACACTCACACACTCACACACACACACACACACACACACAGACACAGCGATATTTCTAAAAATGCTTTTTTAGACTCAAGGGGTCCCAAAACATGTATTTCCACTGAAAATTGGATGTCGAATTTTTGGGTGGAATGCAATACTTCGTCTTCGTAATAGAGAAAGTAAATAGTTCGATTCTATCATACTTTGTAAGTGAATCAAATCTAAGATTCAGTTTGATCTGAGTCCGTCTTTCCATTCAGTATTGAACAATGAAGCTGATTTCAATTCCCTATGGAAACATGACGTGGTAATATTTTATATTCCTTTAAAATGATATGTAGCTATAAAATCAAACAAACAAGAGGCCTAAAACACACATTGTTTGCTAACCCATTTTTTCTTTGCATTTTAGTGTACATTCTACAGGTATGAGGTAGAAAAGCAGCCTAGAGATGCTTTTGAAAATGGTGAGAACCTACAATTTTCATTCTTCCCTAAGAAGTAGTTTCCAAAGTTTTGTTCAGATTCATCAAGTAGTGCTAATTTGTGCCTAAGAGGTTTTGCAGTATGATTTGGGGTTAGTTTTTAAAAGAAGTACTGAGATGTTCTTTAACTTCTCATTTTGTCAGAAATGCTGTTTTCTGGGTTCACTAAAGTTTGAACTCATTACAACAGAGGGTTCTTCAAATAAGTGCACCTAAGGGAACATGAGTGTTCCAAACCAGGTGATAGATTTACTGAAACTTCCACTTCTAATTCAATGTTTAAAGGTATTTCCTGTGATATAAATCACTTTTCACATAAATTCCTACTCCTCCGCTAGCATGACTGGCATTGATTATTATATTTTTACTTTCTCTCCTACGTTTAGTAAAGTAGAGGAAGTATCATATTCCAGCCAAAAATTTGATGTCGAGATTTCACCGGAAATATATGTCGTGAGTCCCCTGCATCCAAAAAAGCATTTTTAGAAAAAGATCCGCGCGTGTGAGTGTGAGTGTGTGTGCGTGTGTGTGTGTGTGTGTGCGAGAGAGAGAGAGAGAGAGAGAGAGAGAGTGTGTGAGAGAGAGTGTGTGTGTGTGTGTGTGTGTGTGTGTGTGTGTGTGTGTGTGTGTGTGTGTGTGTGTGTGTGTGTGTCTATGTCTATGTGTGTCTGTCTGCCTGTCTGTCAGCCTGTGGACAGCATTACTCAAGAACGAAAAGTCGGTTAAAAACCAAAGTTACATTTCGTCATGTTTATAAAGGTAATATATTTAACACTGTTTAACTATTTTATTTTTATTTTTACTTCTTTACATTAATTACATACCCACAGGGGATACGTTAACCACCTTCACATTTCATTCTTTCTCAAAAAGACCATCAAGGAAAACTTTGAAACAATTAGGCAGAAAGTGTGATAACTATTGACAGCATGCCTTTAATTAAAAAAATAAGAGAGAGAATTTGAGAAAATACAGAAGGTGGGCATAAAGTACTCCCCCCGACCGCCCCGACCACCCCCCCCCCCCCCCCCAATCCCCCCGCTTTGGTATTGCTAGACTCATACAGTCATACTAATGCTGTATGATTTTTTCACAGTGTACAAGAGCTCACTTCTGCCGCTTCCTGAATGCTGCCATCAAGTCATCAATTTGTATCACAAGATAGAGACAAGTGCTTTACTACTTCTTCAGACCTGCAAGACCTGCATTGTGAGTCTGTAGTGCAAGAAACACTCCACTCTGCAGGAAGAAATGGTTCTGCACAAGAGGAGAATTCTTCTGCTGGTTTAGATACATCAGCCCAGGTTTGTTAGCGACAATTTAGAACACCTTGTGCTTCTAGTGATTAGTTATTTCTGGCAGAGCACTTCATCAACCTTTCCTGGAGAAGCCAACAAGGCTACAGTAGGAAGCAACAGTTCTAAAAAATTAACAATGTGGATTATCATTGTTGCTAGTAAGACATCACCATCAATGTTCAAAAACCTTTGTGCAAAGGACAATAAAAATAGTGATTCATGTTATTTGTTTGGTAGACAAAATGTTTATTCAATTTGCTATTGAAACTGAAACGAAACTCTTTCCAGAAATCAGGAAGGGACTCTGAAACGAAAAAAAGTTAAGAAATGATGATCCAAGTATAAAGTTTCCTTATTTCTCGCAGACACTCTGCATCAACTCTGGCGTAGAAATTTAAACATGAGCCAGGTAGAGTTTAATTTGAAACAGAGTTTCAAAGAAGTTATTTCAAAATAGGTTTCATATGTTTGTTTATAATCTATTTATAAGAAGTGTTACATTTCAAAAAGATTTAAATTCTTTTGTTAGGAAGTAACATGCAACTGATACTGCAGTATAATTCTCTCTAATAGACTGGAGCCGTGCAAGAACTGGAATAATTTCAAGGGAAATGTCGTTTTGTTTCACATAAATATGTTATATCAGTTTCAGTTTTGGTCACACAAATGCTGATGTGTATTGTTTTTTGCCACTATAGTTATAAAGATTGGGATGTAGTAAACATTTTGGGTACTTACCCATCCTCCCCGATGGACTGTCACTTTATCGCAGTGGGGAGGTTTACTGTCTCAGCAATCCCTTCATTAATAATGAAGGGCTAGAGACCAACAAAGAACAGTCCTGGTGTCAAACGGCATCAATAATTTGTACATAAACATATCAAGAATATTACTCTCCGTAAGACTCTACATCTTATAGGAAAGGTCTTACTGAGGAATGGCTTAAGGATGATGGTTTCAGGATTGTTCCTGGGAGTAACAGCAACAAATTCCCTGTGTGAGGCGATGGAAGAAACATAGTGCTTTGTTGTTCTTGTCATCTATTTGATTAATGGGGGTAGGTACAGCTTAACATTTAGACAAATATATTTTTGAAAATATATGATTAGAGGCAGCAAACATTTAGGTGTAATTTGCAGAAAGATCTATTTAAATATCTAAATTATTTAGAATAATGATTTAAAAATCAAGATGCTGTGCCATGTTGTACGAGTAGATAAGTAAAAAAGGTACCAAATACCATTTGGTATCAAAGTTTTAGAGTTCATTTTCCACAAAGTACATTTCTCTAAACCTTATCTTAACATTCAAAGACTCCTTAAGGGACTTTAAGGGGACTGAGTATTACTACACACATCATTGACTTTTACAAATGGTGGAATCTAAAACATTTCACTGCCAAGCGATGATTAAAGATTTCGGGAACATTTATATGTATCAACTTAAAAATCGTCAATTTGATAACTTTTCGGTCATTTTTCAGTCCCTTAAGTTTTAAAATAAATATAACAATATTGAAAAAAGTCTATAACAAATAGTCTACTTCTATCAGGGAAAGTTTAATTCCAAAATGCAACATTTTGACTATTTAAATTAGACATACAAATTAATTTTGGGATATCAAGTTAAGTGCATCTTGCAGGAGAAAATATTTTTAAGAATTTGTATGGTTGCTCTATGCACAGGAATTACATATTGAACATGACTAAATGTTACACCCCTTAAGCTGTACCTGCCCCCAGGTATTCATTTGGTAGCAACTTGAACTTTGACTCTATTTGATACCACTTATTAGGAACTAGATATAAATCTATTAGATATCGAGGGGAGATTCCTAGGTTGCTTAATTACTTTTAACGCTATGAATATTGGTTTTTTTGAGCTAAAACTCTACACAGAGCTTTAAAAAGTACATGTTCATGGGAGAAACCTCTAACTTATATCTGTATTTCAGTTTTTAAAAAAACAATTTCACCATTAAGTAATAGATACTAAGTCAGCAATTTTTGGTAGAACTTTAAGGGAGGGCCAAGGATTTTCCCCCTTGTTAGGCTAGAAACTTTAATTGTTTATGAACGGTGACCGAAATAAAGATAAAAAGAGATAGTATTAATGTTCTTTTAGTATTTCCTACTAGAGTTAGTAAAAGGTACGTAGCCATTCAACGATGTAATTATTCAAATTTCTGCTGAGATAATGTTACTAATTGTTTTACTATATACTATGACCAAGTTTATTTTGTATTGGCTTAACAACCTAATAATTATTGAAGTGTTTTTAAAAATGATTTTAGCTAGAAATGTAACTACTTACGTAAAGGTCGCGAAAATGAATATAGTATCTAGGACATGAATACAGTTTTACAAGAAAGCAATAATGTTAACTCTCAATGTAAGGAAAATCTGAGAAAGAATGTTAATTCAGTGGACTCAGAAAAAGAATTGATTTTGAGCATCTAATTATTAGATATTTTTACTATCAAATTATTAGACTAAACATTCTCATTCTCCTCTTTTGAAAATATGTACATAAATATCAACTATTTCAGTTACAATTATTAAGCAAGAGAAAATATTAACTGTTAGTGCTTAGCATGCATTGCTTTTGGTCTGATAACATTTTATTCCTTTGATATATATGTTTTGCATACATGCTTTGTAAAGTTAAGAGGCACCGCATCTTTGCAATATGTCTAGTAATATTTTTATAACGAAGCTGTTTGCAGAAATATTGTGATTTTTAAGAGATTTATGGTTGAGATTTTCCCCCTTATTTAGGCTAGAAGTTTAATTTTTTATGTATGGTCACCCAAATAAAGATAAAAAGAGATAGTACTAAGGTTCTTTTAATATTTCCTACTAGAATTAGTAAAATAGCTTAGTTACACTAGTGTTGTACACCCATTAAGATATTGATAAATGAACCTCTCAACATTTTGAAAAGTAAATCCTATAATATATGGATATCAATAGGTAATTATTTTTATTATTGCTAGTGTATTCATGTTATTCAAAGTAATGATAACATAATACCTTATGCGGTATAACAATATGCTTTATTTTAAAATGTAATAATGGAAGATGTAGTAATTTATCAGCTTTGGCGTAGCGTAGTAGTTCGTTTTAAAATTAATTTTAAAGTGAATTTTAAATGGATATGCAGTGCACAGACATTTACATTTGATGTTTTTAGGGTTACTTCCAAGAGTTTTGGAACTCTAAAGTTTAGCAATTAGATCTTATAGATAGTGATTTTGCCATTTTCAAAACATAGATTTTCCACCAAATAATGCAATATTCAACACAAATCATGCACAGATTCCAAGGATTTTTTAAAAACCCGTCGATATTCTTACGCTGTTCCGTATTTTGGGAAAGTAAATCTTCATCAGTATTTCTATTAAATAGAAACAAGGCTGTCTTCAATCTGAAATAAATAAAATTTTAAAAATACGCAATTTATTTCAAAACTGTTGTATATACATATATTGTTCATTATATTTGTCCCCAAAAAGTACTATTTTAACTACTGTTAGGAACAGCTTATAGAACCATGCCATGACACGGGCACCTTTAATATACTGAGTGCTGTGGTTATAAAAATTTAAAAAATGTAAAAGATAGAACTGTTAAATCGCTATAAAAACGTGTCCTTGCTGAACACAATTCTGCAAGAATAACACTCTTAGTTTATATTAATTTCTTATAGTGATGACATGACCATATAATCAAATAATTTTAATGCAAAAGGAACATCCATGTGATTACCAAATAATATGAAATTAACATTTCTCAGATCTTTTAGTCATGTAAAGACTTTTAAGTGTATAAAAGGATAACTTGTATGAGCTTGTTGCATAATTTATGAATATAACTTTTCCAAGACAGTTGTGAATCAAGTTGATTTTCATCTTTTAGCTCTAAGTGCATTATTTGTGTTAGCAACGAGTGTTTGTCCACTTTAAAGTTAGGACTGGTTGAATTATTTTGCATAATTCTTAAACTAGCGCCATTGGCATATAGAACTGGCATACTTGATAGATTATAAGCTAATTATTAATTAGTAATTATGATAAACAATTAAGAATGTAAAGGAAACCCACACAGGTGTGACACCGAAACTTTTTAGAAAATAAAACAAAGATTAATTTTAAAAAATTTAAACATTTTTATTGTTTTTTCAAAATATTCCACTTTAACATTAATGCATTTATGAACTCTTTAAAGCAATGACGCACTTCAGAGACTAGTTGTTTTTATAGTCGTCCATTGCTTCATTTAATAACGAAAAGGTGAATCCATGCATTCTATCTTGAATGTTTGCAAACAAAAAACAAACAAGAAGGTGCTAGGTCAGAGTGTATGATGAAGGGCACATGAACATCCAGATACTCAGTTTTTACTTTTGCTGCACGCGACAATGCTTATCGTGATGTAATTTTTATTTATTTATTTATTATTTTTTTTTGGAGGGAGGATTTTGCAGACACTTGTGTATCAATCGGCATAACGTTACGCCTATCTCCTAATGCCATAGTACCAATACGACCCGTTTTAGGGGGGGAAAAGTCAGCATTGCGAATTCGTCGGATTTTCACAGACTTGTCACAGACTCTTTTGAATCCGCTATACAATTATAGATTGCTGCCTTAGATGGGATTTCGTTGTCAAACGCATTTATAAGTATCTTTTCACATTTTTTAGGTGTTAATGATGATTTAAAGTCGTAAAAAAGCATAGCCCGGAAATATTCTCTAGTCAAATTCACTTTTGCATGGGCTTTAAATGCTTAATGATAATTAACAATTAGGGGAAATCGAACAACACAAAAATCAACTCGCAAAATATAAGAAAATGACTGCTTAAATAAACAAAATTCATTTGTTTCTAGAAACATGTCATTCTAAAATGTTTCAGCGCCACCCTCATGTATATAAAAGTATTTTGGAATACAAGGCTTTAAATTGTATTAGAATGAACTCGCTTATAGAAATAACTCAAATAAAAGCAGGGTTTTTAAAATTGTACAGTTAAAAGATAATAGTGTTACCTTAAAAGTAAGTCCACACTGTTCAACATATCAACAGTCAGATTCAACAATTAATAAAACGTCACATTCAACACATGTTGTAAATGTGATCTTTTAACATTCCATCCACACCGGTGGACTTGTTGGGACATCAAAATTTGTCAAGCAAATTCATTCCATAGCAGCACGTGCAGTAAGCCAGATCAAGGATACGAACACAGAACAATACGAGTGAGAACTGAACTATTGAGCACAAACCGCATGTAGAAATCAGAACTACGCCGTTGCCATGGTTACAGTTCTGAAACTTCTGAAGCTCGTCCAATCACATACGTCAATCCTTTTAGTGAAATTCACCCAAATTCAAGTTACACTTGTTTTCTTAAATGTTAATCAGTGGAGACACAGCTCAACCTTAAGAAAGATAAGTTTTGCTGAGTTATGCAACCGACTGTAAGTTATGTTGTTAGTACGATATTAGTAGGATGATTAGTAATAAGGTAAACTAGGGTCTTGTGAAGTAGAACACAAACTGGAGAGACACGCTTTTAATAAGTAGAATTAGATAATGAAAGACAAACCACGAATGAACCTCCTAGCGCTTTTCTTGTTTATTTGTATCCAAGAGATACTTATTGTTGTATTTAAACTGATATATTTTTGTCATTTTAATGTAAGAAAAATTGCTTAGCCTAACGCAGCTCAATATAGTTATTGTTTAGAAATAGATATCATGTACCTAAATATAATAGATGTGATGGCTTATTTTCTCAGATTATAACCTATATTTTATAAAAAGAAGTGATTTATGTCCTTTGATACGTAAGCGCTTCCATAACATTATTTAGTTAGTTTCATTAAATCGGAATTTATAAGTTCCAGTTAGGCCATTACATAAACGAAATATATTTTTATACAGCTTTTGAAGAATGCTATAAATGCTAAAAGTAGCCCTTTCCGCTCCACAGTTTGTAAATTGAAAATGGAAATTCGAATTAGCATTGTTGTGTCTATCGGAAGGTGTAACAAGTAGGTACGCGTAAGCTTGGACTCTTATTCTATATTTACTTTTGGAATACAAGGTGGCGATTAGTGTTGCAGAAATGCGTATAGCTTTAGAGACTGGAGTTGCACAGGTCGTGAGGTCACCTCTTGATAACTGATTATTTATCGCAGTAGCTTTTTTTGTGAATACCTGTAAATTCATTGAACTATAAATAATTTCCATAACATGATTTGGATAATTTCATTCAATTAGATTTTATAAAGTCCAGGTATAGCTTCGTTAGATCTAAACGAATGACATTTTTACACACAAACAACTTTTATAAACTACTTTCGATGCTTTTAGTAACATGCTCGGCTCCACATTTTGTACGCTGTTTTGTTGCTTGAAATTGTAAATTTGAATTTTTATTGTTGTTCCTTTCGGAAAGTCTAACAAATACATGTAAGCTCGAAATAATCTATCTACAACAGAAGGTACCATAAGTAGCGTCAGACATTACTTTGTGAATATCATGTATATAGCCTTAGAACCCATAGATGTACAGGCCGAGAAATCAGCTGTTGGCAACTCTTCTATTATTTATGTGTTTATCACACCCTGTCTTAAGCTCTAAACTCATTCTATTGTATTCTAATTTATCAAAATATGGAAATTATTACAGTTGTGTTTTAAACACCATCTCTTGTTCTTTTAACAAAAATTATCAAATTAGTTAATTTTATTTCCTTGCAATTGTTATAATTATATTTATTACGTTATATTTATTACCGATATGTGTCCTGTGTAACGATCATCTCCTGATAACACTTCCTAAATTCATAAGTTACATTCTCAGGTAACAGTGAATCCCATTTTGGCTAGGCTCTCTTTTGTTTACTTTTACTTTCAGTTTCAATGCCCCATGCCTTTTGTAGCAACAGTTTGAAAGCATCAACTGCTGGAGTAACAAATTCAACAGCATAGAAAAACTTCTGTGCTACAGAGAATAGTATTCCCTTCGTCAGTACTTCGGCCAGAAATGAAAATTCAGCATTAAATTCGGCTATTGTATCTAGTCTTCTATTCCTTGTAAACCTAGAACTTTTGTGATGTGTATATTGTCAGTTATGTTTTCTTCCTCGAGTGAGATGTCTTCTGCTGAACAATCCCAACTTCTAAGTCCAGCTTTGCATCATTCAGCAGCATAATTACTCTTCATTTGTCTACATACATCGATTTCATCAATTCGTGAGCTATTGACTTATCTTCCTTGTGGACGCCGGAGAGATGGTATTCTAGCAAGGCTTCTAGGATGAATGGACTCCAGGTTGTGCCGAGGATCACTCTTGAATGTCTGTAAACTTTCGTTTTCTCTACACCATCGTTCTCTTAAGGATATGTATGACTGAAACTTTGAAATTCTGAACTAATAATGCTAGCTGGTTCAAATTTATACCATACATATAATGTAATGCAAATATGTTACAGTTTAAATATCACCTATTTTGCTTTAATAATTTAGAAATTATGATTAAATTTCACTATTTTTTGTTACGCTACTAAAAAAGTTCCTTGCGACAAAAAAAATTTAAATTTTGATCTAATATTTTAACCCTGGGTTCACAATACATCTACTTTTAAAAATTTCCCTAGGTTTCTCTGTGCCTCCATTAGTTTAGGCACAAAAAATTCTTAAATTTAAAAACACATTTTTTTGGCCAAAAAATTGTAATTTTTGGATTTGAAAATTAAAAATATATAGTTAGATACATCTCACAACAAAACCTAACGCTATTTGTATTCCTTGTGTCTCTGTGAACATGTATAGCAAGTTTCATTAGTGAAATGCAAAAACTGCATCGCAAGGAACATTTTACAGGAACAAAAGTGCTGAAAATATCAATAGTGAGAAAACAGCGATAAAAGATTTCAAGGCATATCCCACATTAAAATCCACCAGCCCGGTAGGTTGGACCCTCAGATTTCCTTTTCCTCTCCTCTGTTGTTGCCTATAACAACTTCTCGGTGATTTCAACATATCTAGGCAGAATGTTGACTACAAATAGAGCTTACAACAGACTCAAGACACCAAAAAATCACCAACTTGAAATATTCACTGTAAACCTCGTGCAAGGCACCTCGTGGTAAAACGTAAACAAACGCCATTTCATACCGCATAATGTAAGTTGAATATTTATGTTATTTTAAAATTGTATTATATAATGATTATTCAAAGTCACTGCATTAGAGTAACAGTTTGATATAGGTTTAGATGTATCACATAGTATGTGGTATATTCAAACTCAAAGAACAGATTTTTCTTTGATGTACATAGATACTACTTTGTCTTGCATTGTAAGTATAAGAAATTTCACTGCCAAAGTCAACCTGCAGCTCTATGAGACGATTCTGCAGTCAACATTCAAGGCATAATTCCAAAATTTGGCCTTCGAGAACAGAAAACAGCCAAAGAATGTGGATGCAGGCAAAAGTGGGCGTAATCTTCAGAGAGTTTAAAATCCACGCAACCTTTAAATATGGAGTAGGGCATTTAAAAATGGCGTCAGGAGGCAAATTGTGCATTTTTGGTATTCGGCAATGTCTAAATTATTTTATAGAACTAAAATTTAAAAAAGGTGTTTTTTCTTGATTTTCATGAAATTTCAGTCATACATATCCTTAATAGGAAACGCAGATCGTCACGATCTTCTGTTACAACCTTAATCACTAGGCTTTCCTAATATTTTAAGTGACCCCAATATTTTCTTGAAATCTAAAGGTTATTTCTGGAATTAACTGGATATGATTAGGGTTTGTTTCTAAAGAGTCACTTAAAGATACACCTTCCTCTGTTTTTTTATGATGCATCAAATACTGGACGCAAAGTGTTGTCAAGCTTGAACCTGGACGTTGGGGAAGACATGGGCAGGATTTCTCCAGTTTTTCATTCTTAACTTCATCTGCGAATACCTCTCTTTCCTAGTCTGAAAATCTAAGTATAATGTAGTAGATATGCATATCCTTTCAACAATATACTCCAAGAAGATTCTGTTTTGCCTCTTCGCTCGATCTAATAATAATAATTATTTTGTTGTTTAACGACGCTGTCAATTGCCAGGATCACATCAGCGTCGCCGGTGTGCCGGAATTTTGTCCCGCAGGAGTTCTTTTACATGCCAGTAAATCTACTGACATGGAGCTGTCATTTTTAAGCACACTTAAAAACCATCGACCTGGGTCGGGTTTGAACCCGCGACCTTGGGATCCGTAGGCCAGCGTCTAACCAACTGAGCCACCCAGACCGACTCTCTCGATCTAGATCCTACCTGGTCGCAGATGCCGATAGTCTCGAAAAACTTCCATAGAGTTTTCAGATAAATTTCGAGGGCACTAATTACTGGGTATATGTATCTTCTTATGTACCCAATTATTTTTAACGTCCTCCAATGTAGTGTTATAACGGATATGCACCACTTCCTTCTTATGCAAGACAGAGGGTCACTTGACATCGGCAGTGCAACAAGGATCCAAGTGAACCTACTGACCTATCAGATCTGCCGTCAGCAAATTCCAATGACTTTCCTCCTATGTCTGCCAATAAGCCCTATTCTACCTGCTTTTAGTGCTGCTGAACAATCTGCTTTGTTGTTGTAGTGTTTAACGCCCGCTTTTACTGCATATAGCACCGCAGGCGGTGATACTGATGATACATGGAATGAATATGGAGCACCAGTGGAATGAGATGGCGGAGGAAACCGGAGAACCCGGAGGAAACCCGTCCCAACGCCGCTTCGTCCACCACAAATCCCACATGCGGTGCCTGGGATCGAACCCGGGTCTCTTTTGTGAGATGCGAATGGTCTAACCACTCGGCTACGGCGCGGCCTGCTCAGTAGTTGTCCGAGGTCTATTCTTATACATTCTATCTGCTGATGTCTTAGTTGATGTCCTAAAACTAGGATTAAGCCACACGTCAAAGTAAAATAACTAGCCAAACTTTTGCGGAGGGTAGCAATCTTAACAATAAAACTACACAATGGAAAATAATCTACATACATAACACATAACATAACACACATACTTACATTACAGTCATACATTACAAACATTACATACATACATAACATGCGTAACATGCACATTACAGATATAACAAACTTACATTACATACATGCATACATAGCGTACATTAATGTCTCAATTATCTCAACCGTGTGTTATATTGTAAGCCTTTAACAGAAATAACCTGCTTTGGGGTAGCAATACAACTGATCGTCGTGGAAAGATAATTGAGAGACTTAATAATTATACCTATGATTTAAAACTTCTGTAATTTTGCTTTGTTATACTGGAGGTCATCTTTGTGAATAGCCAACACAAACTGGTAATCAATAAAATAAATAGTAAAGTTTTAATATCCTAATTCCTTCTTAGCTGTACTTATGCCTTTTTGTTCATTTAACTTCCACTCTTCCAACATCGTGCTTATATAAATGTCAAATAAAGGAGGAGAGAATCCACGTACGCCTCGTAACACTGCATTTACCATTAATCTCAAAATAAATTAGTTTTTTATGAAATTTAAGCTCAAAATAAAGTTGTTGCCAAAGTCTAAACAAAACCAGCTGCTGAGAGAACGTAGGCTTTCACGACTGGAATCAATATAACTGGATGTTATTTCCGAGCAGTAATGCAGTGGCCTGCTGGAGATAGACGAAACGATTGGAACATCTATCTCCAGAAGACAATGGCATATAGCCGGAAATAATTCTAGTTATAAACCGGGTGCTATTTATAGCTCTGCATTAGATATTCCCCTTTTGTTACCCTTTCTGAGCTTGTGGTCTACGTCAGAACGCCTGCTAATTTTCTTTTTATAAGACTTCGCAAATGGTTACGAATGCTTGCATGTTCTTTGTAAATACTTGTATTTGTATTATTATGGAGACTTTTAGAATCTTTGAGTTCTTCACCGAGAACTTTCAGAACAAAGAGACATATCCAAATTCTGAACCACCAGCAACACAATCAGTTCCTCCCATATTCTACTTTGCTGAGGAATTTAGGTATACTGCAGTACATCTCCTTGCCCCTTTTGGTTCTTCAGAGCACTTTTCACAGCTCGTTATAATTCTTGAACAATGACGATTGTCTGGATTTCGTTTTGCTACATTTAAAAGGGTTACTGAGAGTTTTAAGAAGCTCATCTTCAAATGCTGGGATTGAGCTCTCTTAACTGGTTTGGGGAACCAAATAGGGGTAACCAGACTTTCGAAGCTGCGGTTACTGCTGATGCTGTAATGTCATGGAGAACTCTTCATATGAATACTAAAGTAAGAACAAATTAGAAACAAAACTTATCTTAGTAATGTTGCAAGTTCTTTTTGCACAAACTGACTCGAATTTCAAGTTGTCTCCAACTTTATAGTATAGCTTTGATAATGAATTGGAGACAACTTGAAATTCGAGTCAGTTTATGCAAAAAGAACTTGCAACATTACTAAGATAAGTGAAGTTTTAGTTTCTAATTTGTTCTTACTTAAGAATCTTGTTGCTTCACTGTTAATAGTTTCAAGTTTCCTTATTTATCTTGATATGAATGTTTATATAGTCTATCACTGTTGTGAAATAAGTGTCACTGCAGGGTCACTGGGTGGATCATTGTTGATGATTGTGTGGGAATTTTTTGTTTGGACCACTTTTTGTACTCATCTGATCTTAGCTATTACCATTATTTGAAGACTGCATTAGCTTCCTTAGAAGAAATTTCCACTTACCATTTTGCTTGTAGATTCTGATCTTCAGTTTATCCAGTTTGTAAATAAACAGAGTGTCTTCTTCACACATCAGAAATGCAAGTAGATTTTTAGGTTTGAAATAACCGCATTAAACTGTACTCAGCGAATTATGAATTCTAATAGTTTCAATACCAAAGTTGTAGCAGTCTGATGAGATGAGTTTTGATTGCCAAGATTTCTTTCTACACGAATCATTGCTGGCTTTCAGCAATAGAATATAGTTGTAATTCCTGTAGTCTAAATGCATCTGTCACTAAATGATTATTACCAAGTAGATGTTAATTATTCTTGTAAACTATGTCAGTAAACACAATTGTTTCTCTTGTTTAAAAGATGATAGCTGAATACGCTAGAAAGAGTGCCCTGTTTTTGTTTTCTGATTCCCACCCAAATTTCACTTTCTCTGTTAAATCTGTCAAATACCTGATACCACTGAAGATCGCCAATATTTGTCTATTGCGTGTGCTGTGTTTCAATTCAGCATTGTGGAGCTTTCTGGAGAAACCTCCACTTTGCTGCAACTCTCCTCCAATTTGTTGTAGCTACCCCTTTCTGAATACAATTCTAAAGCCATATCATATGACGCTCTTCATTTGATTACAACAACTTTATTTTGCTGTGTTAGTATTTTTTTCTTTAACAATGTGGAAAATGTGGTAAACCCACAAGTTCGTAAGACATAAGAGAATATGTCAAGGTAGTAATTAAGAATATACCACTATATTTACAAGAAATCACTGAAAATTCCTCATACAAACTGCTTTGAAGCATATTTTACTCGTATTTCAACCAATAAAACACAACTGAGGTGCTAGTCGATCACTTTATGACTGCACTTGGAGGGAGTCTCCGTTTTGTTGATAATCCGTAGTATTTTCAAGATTAGGGATCAAAGGATAGTGAGACAAGGCGTTAGTTGGAGTGTATAATTGCACCATGAAAATAGCACTACAACTTTTTATTCAAAACACGACCGCCTCATCCCATGTTCCTAACAAATGCTTCCTCCTTGTCACTGGGCAAATAAAACTGGACCCTCATTAGGAGTGTGACAATCAGGAAAATGTATGTTTCCTCTATTTCCTTCAGCTTCATCAGTATCTAATAGTTTCAAATTTGAAGTTGTACGCTTGCAGATAACCCGGTGAGTGATAGCACAATATGCCCTTTCTTGTCCAACCCTGGATATAATCTGAATCTGATGATGTGAGTCAACTTCAGTAACCTTCTTCACCAAAATCCCTCGTGAAAAATAAAAATAGCGCTTTACTCGAAGAGGTGCTAGGTTAAGTATACAAAGAGTGAAATTTTAAGTGAAATTCTTTTTTCGATAATGAAAAACGTAGGATGATGATGATGATGATGATGATGATGATGATGATAATAATAATAATAATAATAATAATAATAATAATAATAATAATAATAATAATAATAATAATAATAATAATAATAATAATAATAATAATAATAATAATAATAATAATAATAATAATAATAATAATAATAATAATAATAATAATAATAATAATAATAATAATAATAATAATAATAATAATAATAATAATAATAATAATAATAATAATAATAATAATAATGGTATATACTAACAATTATTTTTAAATTATAACATTCTCCTAGCTCTTCTATTTGTTTACGCTAACCAAAGTACAGTTCAGTAACAGAAGCTTCCTAAGAACCTTCCATTTGATACCGAAGGTAACTCATGTGCTAAGTAGAATCCTTTAGATAAATATGAAAGCTGTATTAGACAAGCTGCATCGTGCTGTAGCACAACAGGCTGTTTATTGGCATCGATATTTACGGTAATTGTGTTTATATTACTGCCCCTAATAACAGATTGATAATACCACAATGCACATTTGAACCCACCTCATTTCCAACATTCAAATCATGACCAGCGGCGTAGGGCAGTAGCGACCCCATCGCCCAGTGGGAAACCACTGCAGTCAGCTACCCGAGTACTGGCGGGAAAGCCAGAGCATCTGAATCAGGGAGGAAATGCCCGGACTCTGCCTCAAAAACTGAGGAGAGAAGGACAACTCAACAAAAACCACCTCAAAGTTGGGCTAATCACCCATTTGGGGGTTATAGACTGGGTGAGTCTTCTCAGCCTGCGGATTGAGAAGTTATGCAGTCCCGGGGTTTTACTGGTAAGCCATAAACACTGTCCACTGTACCACATCGTATCAATTTGGACCGAAATAACTGCTTTGTACTGCTGCCCAGGTAGCGACTTGCTCTTGCAGTGCAACAGTGTGTGCGTTGGCCTTTAGTAGTGAAGGTCCCAGGTTCAAATACTGTCACTTAAAGATACTTTTATATTTTGTAAATTTAACGAGAGCTAATAGTTTGGCGTAGGGAACGAGACAGCAAATATACTCGCAAAGTAAGGCTGTAAAATTACCCAAAAGGAAAACATGAAACTCCGCTCTTCATTCATAGAACAAATTATAACAACAAAATTCAGAGATACATTCAGACAATAATTGCAAAATAAAGCAAAGGAGAAAAAATGCAACAATATTATCCACCATCCAGAAGTCATCCCTGAAGCCATTCCGCAAGACAGCTGTGGCGAAGTTCACATGATTCCAGTACAACTCCGTGGATAAACATCTGAACCGAATAGGAATTATTGAAAACCCCAACTCCCCACTGTGCAATAAAGAAGAAGAAATGACAGAAGAATCCTTTATAACTTGCGACAAATTACCCACAATAGTTCCGTCGAAGAAAAATGTTGGAAAGCCCGAGAGCTAATGGCTTCAGTGCCAATGACCTGGCATTAGACAACAACATAATAAATAAGTGATAAATTAGTAATAAATATTTCAATAAATAAACAGATAAATAAATAATTAAGTAACTAAATAATAAATAACTAAATAAACAATAAACAACAAACAATACACAAATAAAGAAATGAATAAATAGGTAACTAAGTAAATAAACAGGTACATAATAAATATATATGGATAACTAAATTAATAATAAATAAACAGATAAATAAATACATAAATAAATACATAAACAATAAACAAATAAACAAAACACAAATGAATGAGTGAATGAATAAACAAACAAACGAATAAATAAATATACGTAAATAAATAACTAAAAGCATAACTAAGTAAATAAATAAGTGATAAGTAATATAATTGACTGTGATATTACTCCATGATAGATGTCAGAGAGCTCAACAAATATTATGTACATAAAATCGATGTTCTTCTGTTCTTTTGCATGGCCATTAAAACGCAAATAATTAGCCGTACTTTGGCAATGTTCGAGCATCTGGGTTTATCGTGAACAAAGATATAAATGGTCTTGCAATTCGAATTCTAAAATAGACAGTAAGTTTCTCCTTGTGTTAAAGATTATCTGTGCCGAGTTTGATCCAAGGTGGTGCACAGTATAGGAGTATATACGGAACTTACAAACAAACATTCATACACAAATACACGTAACAGAAGGACAAACACAACACATACCAAATCAACAACAAAAACACACATCACACACACCACATAACACATCAAACACAACACAAAGCAGTCAGTACAACATACAACACACCTAACTGACCACACAGAACACACGCATCACACACAGAACACACAGAATACACACAAAACACAACACACAAGCGCGCTGTTATATATTAATGCATTAAAAGGGAAAGCGACATTCGAGCTCCATGTCTTGTCTATTTTCAAGAATAAAGACAATTCCTTGATGAAATTGTGTTTCCTTAGTATCCTTCAGACCTAACAAATTTAACGTTGGGCATGGAAATTTACAACCTAGGGTTTGAAGTGCAACAGCTGATATACAAAATGGACGAGAGTACCAGCTTTGGGACTTTCCTAGTGGAATTGAAATGCGGTCCATGCCATAGAGAATTGTTGGCGATCTTCAGTGGTATCAAGTATTTCCTTCACTAAAAAATTCAATATAGCATGGATCACAAACAAGAAACTTGACTTTCACCTAGAATGGCCAGTTTCCATCGTCTAGACAAGAGAAACTATTATATTTTTCAAAACTATATGCAAGGATATACAACTCTGATATGGTTGTAAGGCTTAAGCGGAATTTAATTAGGAGATACAGAAAATAAGCCTCCAATATTTTACGGAATGTCAGCAATTGTTTAATTAATATGAAAGTGAAATTGTTAAAAAAATAACCTCATAGTACTGAGTAGCTCTCCCTGATACATTAGTGTTCATTAATTCCCTGAGTACAGTTTCATGCGAACGTTTCACACCTGATAAATCTAATTGCATCTCCGAGGTGCGAACAAGAAGACAATGAATTTATTCATACGTAATGTGGATGAATCGAGGAGCAGAATCTACAACCAAAATGTTAAGTGGAAACTGTGTCTGCGTATGAGGAAGTATTCTGCGCATTATTCTTCGAGCAATGACAGTAAGCTGGATCACATCAATTTTTTCATGCCAAATAAGGCTTTCGAATGTTTAGCATGCTTGACACAGCTACATTGGTACTGAATGTACGAGAATATATAGTGTGGAATTTATTAGTTTTCAAGAATATAAATAGTTCCAAAATACTTGAATGTTAGCTTCATTTATGTGCAAGTGTTAATGATTACAAACTTATTTGCCTGTGATCTGAGAATTATATTTTACACCAACCTCTTAGAGCTTGGATAAGACAACACCGGTTCAGATAACACATTGTGACAAATCGACAGTTCCGGTTACTGTCTCTAGTCACTTTATTTCTTTTCTAAAACTGAAACACCAAAATACAGTTCTCTTTTCATTGTTAACACAGTGTGCAGTGCTTCGTGACCTTATATCTCACAGCTGTTCTGTCCTCTCATAGCCTTGACACACACTTTTCTGTCTTTTGGTCCTCTCTGTGCAACAGCTGGCTTCGACGATCAAACTCACTGAAAGTGTTCCAACAACAAACAATTCCGAAGCGACGACTGATTGTCTAAAACTGTCTCTAACAATAGACACTCAAAATTCTGTGGACTACACACACACACTACAGTTGGGTTGAAGCTCCCATTGGTATCGTGGAGGCGGGGAGTGTGAGTGAGTGTGTGGGGTTTAAGGGCCCGTCGACAAATAGGTTATTTGAGTCCATTGGTATCGTGGGAACAAAGCTGACAAACTGGCAAAGGAAGCATCAAAGAGTGATACCAACTTTATCTATGACAGGATTTCCAAAACAACAATTACAAGGGAAATAAATGAAATTGGACTATTGCAACGGCAAGACAAGTGAAAGTTCTACAACAAGAGCAATAACCAAATCCTTCTTTCCAATAATGCAACACAGATTGCAAATAAAGTTACCAACTACACTTACTTTTACAGCCATCTTAACCGGACATGAGAAGACAAGGGCATACCTCAAACAGATTCAAAATATTGTGTAAGCAGGAAAACCATGTTGCGAATCATTTAAAATATGACTGTATTTTCCTATTTAGTGAAAGCCATCAACTAATAGGAAGCATTAAACAAAGAGGCGGACAGTGGCCGGCAGCCTCTAACGATCTAGCGAAGTAGTACTTAAAAAAATTCTGAACTATATAAAGAAGTTAGATTTTGAAAAATTATAAATCTTATGAAAACACTTGTTTAAATTGCACACAAAACGCTTAATTGAACACGGTATAATTTATTCAATATGTAACGCAGCACGCGGAGTTAATAAGCGGAATAAAAAACTTACACACCCAAACACACACACACACACACACACACACACACACACACACACACACACACACACAAACACACACACACGCGCGCGCGCGCGCGCACACACAACTCCAACTGCTGACAGCTATCTCGTTCAACACTTACGACATCGGGGAACTGCTCCTTCTCTCTTCTTCACCACACTCGTTTATATAAATGAGAATGATGCAACACTGACTTTTCTAGAAATTCACCTTCTCTCGAACCTCTCGTAAATAAGCCGAAGGATTCTCGAACTGGAAATGGTTTGTTCTGCCGCGCTCACTGTCGTCCTTGTTCTAATTGATCCATTGTCATCGTCCACCCATCCTCCCAGTAGTTTTTAGGATTATAGGACATTACTAAGAAACTCAATGGCAACCAAGCATCTTGGAAGCTCCTGTGACACAAAAACCACTTTCAAGCTATGTCCCTAATGTAGATTAATGTTCCAGAATTTATCAACCGTCTCGAAGGACGTGTTTCTGACCTAGAGTTTTTACATTATATGTAGGGATAAATATCAAATCAAACTGCCACAAAATAGTGTGGATACAACATACATATGATCTATCGTACCTTCCAACTGAAAAAAGCAAGATCCTTTTGATTAATTTTCCCTAACATTGACAGAGTATTGCAGCAGAATTGAGTGATCAGAACCACATGATTCGCAATATATATAGTATTCCTCATACAGTTTAAAAAGGGACATCGTCCCTGTTCTATATGTGCCATGAGACCCAAGCTAATTAACACACTATAAAACTGACTCTCCAATTAATTAAAAAACAAATGAACAAAAAAGTTTTAAGTAATTAATAGCTAATCATAAAAATAAATAAATAAACAAACACATAAATAAATAGGCAAGTACGTAGGCAAGTAAAAAAACAAATAAATACACATATTAACAAGTGCATAAACAATTGCATAAATACATACATATACAATGGAAAAAATAAGTATATACCTAAATACAAACATGCATTACATACATACATTGCATTACACATTTTTCATTACATACCATAAATAATACACAAGATAACATAATATTTCATAAGATTATATACATTAAACTACTTAGCATTGCATACATTACATGCATTACAAAACGTGCAATACATAACATACATAACAGTACATACACTATATAATAACCACAACATAACATACCACATCATATTACACGCAACATACCACAACACAATGTACCACAATACACTATACCACAATACAACACACCAGAACACATATCACGACACATCATATCACAACACAACATACCGCAACACAATATACCACAACACAACATACCACAACACAATATACCACAACACTACATACCACAACACAATATACCAGAACACAATGTACCACAACACAATATACCACAACACAATATACCACAACATAATATACCACAACACAATATACCACAACACAATATACCACAACATAATATACCACAACACAATATACCACAACACAATGTACCACAACATAATATACCACAGCACAATATACCACAACAAAATGTAGCACAACACAATATACCACAACACAACATACCACAACACAATATACCACAACACAATATACCACAAAATAATATATCACAACACAATATACCACAACACAATATACCACAACATAATATACCACAGCACAATATACCAGAACACAATGTACCACAACACAATATACCACAACACAACATACCACAACACAACATACCACCTCACAATATACCACAACACTACATACACAACATAATATACCAGAACACAATGTACCACAACACAATATACCACAACACAACATACCACAACACAATATACCACAACACAATATACCACAAAATAATATATCACAACACAATATACCACAACACAATATACCACAACATAATATACCAGATCACAATGTACCACAACACAATATACCACAACAGAACATACCACAACACAACATACCACAACACAACATACCACAACACAATATACCACAACACTACATACCACAACATAATATACCAGAACACAATGTACCACAACACAATATACCACAACACAATATACCACAACACAATATACCACAACATAATATACCACAACACAACATAACACAACACAATATACCACAACACAATATACCACAACTCAATGTACCACAACACAATGTACCACAACACAATATACCACAACACAATATACCACAACATAATATACCACAACATAATATACCACAACACAATGTACCACAACACAATGTACCACAACATAATATACCACAACACAATATACCACAACATAATATACCACAACACAATGTACCACAACACAATGTACCACAACACAATATACCACAACACAATATACCACAACATAATATACCACAACATAATATACCACAACACAATGTACCACAACACAATGTACCACAACATAATATACCACAACACAATATACCACAACATAATATACCACAACACAATATACCACAACATAATATACCACAACACAATATACCACAACATAATATACCACAACATAACATAAAACAACACAATATATCACAACACAATGTACCACAACACAATGTACCACAACACAATGTACCATACACAATGTACCACAACACAATGTACCACAACACAATATACCAGAACACAATGTACCACAACACAATATACCACAACACAATATACCACAACATAATATAAAACAACACAATATACCACAACACAATATACCACAACACAATATACCACAACACAATATACCACAACACAATGTACCAAAACATAATACACCACAACACAATATACCACAACACAATATACCACAACATAATATACCACAACACAATATACCACAACACTACATACCACAACACAATATACCAGAACACAATGTACCACAACACAATATACCACAACACAATATACCACAACATAATATACCACAACACAATATACCACAACACAATATACCACAACATAATATACCAGAACACAATGTACCACAACATAATATACCACAACACAATATACCAGAACACAATGTACCACAACACAATATACCACAACATAATATACCACAACACAACATAACACAACACAATATACCACAACACAATGTACCACAACACAATGTACCACAACACAATGTACCACAACACAATGTACCACAACACAATGTACCACAACAAAATGTACCACAACACAATGTACCACAACAAAATGTACCACAACACAATATACCACAACACAATGTACCACAACACAATATACCACAACACAATATACCACTACATAATATATCACAACCCAACATAACACAACACAATATACCACAACACAATGTACCACAGCATAATATACCACAACACAATATACCACAACACAATATACCACAACATAATATACCACAACACAACACACCACAACACAACATACAACACAACATACCACAACACAATATACCACAACATAACATACCACAACACAATATACCACAACACAATATACCACAACACAATACACCACAACACAACATACAACACAACATACCACAACACAATATACTACAACACAACATACCACAACACAATACACCACAACACAACATACAACACAACATACCACAACACAATATACTACAACACAACATACTACAACACAATATACCACAACACAATATACCACAATACCACAACACAATATACCACAACACAATATACTACAACACAATATACCACAATATCACAACATAATATACCACAACACAATATACTACAACACAATATACCACAATACCACAACACAATACACCACAACACAATATACTACAACACAACATACCACAACACAATATACTACAACACAATACACCACAACACAACATACAACACAACATACCACAACACAATATACTACAACACAACATACCGCAACACAATATACTACAACACAATATACCACAATAACACAACATAAGATACCACAACACAATATACTACAACACAACATACCACAACACAATATACTACAACACAATATACCACAATACCACAACACAATACACCACAACACAACATACAACACAACATACCACAACAGAATATACTACAACACAATATACCACAACACAATATACCACAATAACACAACACAACATACCACAACACAATATACTACAACACAACATACCACAACACAATATACTACAACACAACATACCACAACACAATATACTACAACACAATATATAACAATACCACAACACAATACACCACAACACAACATACAACACAACATACCACAACACAATATACTACAATACAACATGCCACAACACAACATACCACAACACAACTTATCACATCACAACATACCACAACACACTTGTCACAACACTACACATCACATCACAACATACAACAACACAACTTATCACATCACAACAGACCACAACACACTTGCCACAACACTACACATCACATCACAACATACCACAACACAACTTATCACATCATAACATACCACAACACAACTTATCACAACACTACACATCACATCACAACATACCACAACACAGCTTATCACATCACAACTTACCGCAACACAACTTGCCACAACACTACGCATCACATCACAACATACCACAACACAACTTATCACAACACAACATACCACAACACAATATACCACAAGATAATATACCACAACACAATATACCACAACACAATGTACCACAACATAATATACCACAGCACAATATACCACAACAAAATGTAGCACAACACAATATACCACAACACAACATACCACAACACAATATACCACAACACAATATACCACAAAATAATATATCACAACACAATATACCACAACACAATATACCACAACATAATATACCACAGCACAATATACCAGAACACAATGTACCACAACACAATATACCACAACACAACATACCACAACACAACATACCACCTCACAATATACCACAACACTACATACACAACATAATATACCGGAACACAATGTACCACAACACAATATACCACAACACAACATACCACAACACAATATACCACAACACAATATACCACAAAATAATATATCACAACACAATATACCACAACATAATATACCAGAACACAATGTACCACAACACAATATACCACAACACAACATACCACAACACAACATACCACAACACAACATACCACAACACAATATACCACAACACTACATACCACAACATAATATACCAGAACACAATGTACCACAACACAATATACCACAACACAATATACCACAACACAATATACCACAACATAATATACCACAACACAACATAACACAACACAATATACCACAACACAATATACCACAACACAATGTACCACAACACAATGTACCACAACACAATGTACCACAACACAATATACCACAACACAATATACCACAACATAATATACCACAACATAATATACCACAACACAATGTACCACAACACAATGTACCACAACATTATATACCACAACACAATATACCACAACATAATATACCACAACACAATATACCACAACATAATGTACCACAACACAATATACCACAACATAATATACCACAACATAACATAACACAACACAATATACCACAACACAATGTACCACAACACAATGTACCACAACACAATGTACCACAACACAATGTACCACAACACAATGTACCACAACACAATGTACCACAACACAATGTACCACAACACAATATACAAGAACACAATGTACCACAACACAATATACCACAAAACAATATACCACAACATAATATAAAACAACACAATATACCACAACACAATATACCACAACACAATATACCACAACACAATATACCACAACACAATGTACCAAAACATAATACACCACAACACAATATACCACAACACAATATACCACAACATAATATACCACAACACAATATACCACAACACTACATACCACAACACAATATACCAGAACACAATGTACCACAACACAATATACCACAACACAATATACCACAACATAATATACCACAACACAACATAACACAACACAATATACCACAACACAATGTACCACAATACAATGTACCACAACACAATGTACCACAACACAATGTACCACAACACAATGTACCACAACAAAATGTACCACAACACAATGTACCACAACAAAATGTACCACAACACAATATACCACAACACAATGTACCACAACGCAATATACCACAACACAATATACCACAACATAATATATCACAACACAACATAACACAACACAATATACCACAACACAATGTACCACAGCATAATATACCACAACAGAATATACCACAACACAATATACCACAACATAATATACCACAACAGAATACACCACAACACAACATACAACACAACATACCACAACACCATATACCACAACAAAACATACCACAACACAATATACCACAACACAATATACCACAACACAATACACCACAACACAGCATACAACACAACATACCACAACACAATATACTACAACACAACATACCACAACACAATACACCACAACACAACATACAACACAACATACCACAACACAATATACTACAACACAACATAGTACAACACAATATACCACAACACAATATACCACAATACCACAACACAATATACCACAACACAGTATACTACAACACAATATACCACAATATCACAACATAATATACCACAACACAATATACTACAACACAATATACCACAATACCACAACACAATACACCACAACACAATATACTACAACACAACATACCACAACACAATATACTACAACACAATACACCACAACACAACATACAACACAACATACCACAACACAATATACTACAACACAACATACCACAACACAATATACTACAACACAATATACCACAATAACACAACATAAGATACCACAACACAATATACTACAACACAACATACCACAACACAATATACTACAACACAATATACCACAATACCACAACACAATACACCATAACACAACATACAACACAACATACCACAACACAATATACTACAACACAATATTCCACAACACAATATACCACAATAACACAACACAACATACCACAACACAATATACTACAACACAACATACCACAACACAATATACTACAACACAACATACCACAACACAATATACTACAACACAATATATAACAATACCACAACACAATACACCACAACACAACATACCACAACACAATATACTACAATACAACATGCCACAACACAACATACCACAACACAACTTATCACATCACAACATACCACAACACACTTGTCACAACACTACACATCACATCACAACATACAACAACACAACTTATCACATCACAACAGACCACAACACACTTGCCACAACACTACACATCACATCACAACATACCACAACACAACTTATCACATCATAACATACCACAACACAACTTATCACAATACTACACATCACATCACAACATACCACAACACAGCTTATCACATCACAACTTACCGCAACACAACTTGCCACAACACTACGCATCACATCACAACATACCACAACACAACTTATCACAACACAACATACCACAACACAACATACCACAACACAACATACCACAACACAACATACCACAACACAACATACCAGAATACAACTTATCACAACACAACATACCACAACACAACTTATCACAACACAACATACCACAACACAACTTATCACAACACAACATATCACAACGCAACTTGCCACAACACAGCATACCACAACACAACATATCACAACACAGCATACCACAACACAACTTGCCACAAAACAACATACCACAACACAACATACGACAACACAACATACCACAACACAACATACCACAACACAACTTGCAACAACACAACATACCACAACACAACATACCACAAGACAACATACCACAACACAACTTATCACAACACAAATTATCACAACACAACTTATTACAACACAGCATATCTCAACACAAGATACCACAACACAATATACCACAACACAATATACCACAACATAATATACTACAACACAATATACCAGAACACAATGTACCACAACATAATATACCACAACACAATATACCAGAACACAATGTACCACAACACAATATACCACAACACAACATACCACAACACAACATACTACAATACAACATACCACAACACAATATACCACAACACAATATACCACAACATAATATACCACAACACAACATAACACAACACAATATACCACAACACAATATACCACAACACAATGTACCACAACAAAATGTACCACAACACAATGTACCACAACACAATATACCACAACACAATATACCACAACACAATATACCACAACATAATATACCACAACACAATATACCACAACACAATATACCACAACATAATATACCACAACACAATATACCACAACATAATATACCACAACACAACTTGCCACAACACAACATACCGCAACACAACTTACCATAACACAGCATACCACAACACAACATACCACAACACAACATACCACAACACAACTTGCCACAACACGACATACCACAACACAACTTATCACAACACAACTTTTCACAACACAACATACCACAACACAATTTGCCACAAGACAACATACCACAACACAGCTTGCCACAACACAACTTATCACAACACAACTTATCACGACACAACTTATCACAACACAACATACCACAACACAACTTGCCACAACACTGCACATCACATCACAACATACCACAACACAACTTGCCACAACACAACATACCACAACACAACTTATCACAACACAACATATCACAACACAACATACCACAACACAGCATATCACAACACAACATACTGCAACACAATATACCACAACCCAACTTAGCACAACACAATACCAATACAACCACAACAGAACACAAGGGACTACAACACAGCATATCACTCCACAACATATCACAACAGAATATATCACAACTCATCACGACACAACATATCACAATACAACATAGCATAGCACAACATACCGTAACATGTCTTACCACAACATTACATACCACAATACGACTTACCACTACATAACACACCACAGCAGAATATACTGCAATTCATCTCAGTACATCATAACACATCCCCACCACATCCACTAACATGCTACTACGCAACCACACACCACACTCCACATAACACACCACACCACACACCACACCACACGATACTGCATAACAAGCCATACCACAAACCAGATCAGCCATATTATGAAGAAATCTTTTCCCAGATCTGAATGCACCCTGGTGCCGGTTAATACAGCGGCTTGTCTCCCTAACCCTCTGGGATAAGAAGTTCGCTGTGGTTCTGTGATTTGTAGATCTTCACCGATCCGGAGGACGAGGATTTAGCACCTGCCATGCACCTCGAAATTTCCGAACTTATTACTTTAAAGCAACCAAACAAATGAAAGGTGATGTGAAATGAGAACTGAGGTGAAATGGCGGGACAGGTATTTGGAGGGATGTATTTATCCTTCCCAACATTTGCATATCTACCCTCAGGAAACCTTCGAAAAAACAATCTATCAGGTACGTCGCAACGGGAATCGAACCGTGGTCCTCCCGAATGAAAGCCTAAAACTTTACTAGGAGCCATCTTACTCGTAACTGGGATTTAATACAATTACATCCAGCCTATCCTTGTTCATTAAGTGCCTGTTGCGTTACCAACATGACGTACAAATGTTTTTCATGGCTTACACTAGTTTTAAACTTTAAATATAGTCCATTTTCTTACCCTATAATGTTTGCAGTAAATGAACGGTAATACTTATGTTCTTCATTCATCCAGTTGTGTATCTCCAGCATAGAAGTCTCGGATACGTTAGATCAGGAATCGGAAAGTTGTTCATTGCGACTGTACGGATTGTGACGTCAGGGAACTTACCCGTAATGCACATGATGCACGGTTCGAAGCAGGGTTTTCAAAGCCACAATGGCGGGGTATATGAACTTCTCTTATGCTTAATACATATACACAGACTGAGAGAGCTTTCACACTTGTGTTTCTTTAATGTATTCTTTACTTCATAGCGAGAATTACGATTTCGCATACATATAAGGTTAATTCGTAAGTACTGATATACAACATATTTCGTAGGTTTTCATCTGTCAATTGCACATGTCGTGCTTTCAGATTCCACAATCCCCAGTTTAGAACAAATTGCTCACACATACCTATCAAGTTCTCTAGATGGATGGAGTTTAGGGGCCCGTCGACAACTAGGTCATTTGGGAAGTTCTCTGGATAAAATTATTTGTTTTGTAATTGTTTGTAAATTCGCATCCTCAATTTGTAACTCTGGATTTACACAACGACCTTTAAGGTTTTATAAACTTAGTATATACACCCAGTAATCCACTTCCTCACTTCACTACGAAGCTTCATTGAATATTTCAACCTAATTGTTATATGTATTTACGAACGAAGATTGGCTTTTTATATTATTTTAAAATACCTTAAGATTTCATACTTGTGACTTGGAGTAGTTTTTGTGACAACGTTCGCAATATCGTGTTTAATGTTTGACTGCTAAACGCCAATATAACACAACACAACAGACTTTCACATTTTCACCCATAGCGCAGCAGTGTTCTTCCCACTCCTCCTGGAAAAGGAAGATTCCTTTGCTTTTTCGTGGTTTCTATCGATACGGTGTCCCCCACTGCTTATTTTCGTTTAAACGCGTGTTAAGTAATTCCGTATATAAAACAGCTAGGCTTTAAAGTAGTAAATGTGATAAATTACATTTAATGTAGTTGTACAGAAATTGAAATAAAATGGACCAGAATTATGGTATGGTGCTTTACTATAAAAGGACATACGAGTAATTAATAAATAAGAGGTAATTTTTGTTTGTTAGCAATATATGAGAACTTAAGATCAACGCTTTGCAGCTCTCACAATAAGATAAAGTCTAAAATAAATAGAGTGTAGGCATATGGTTATAAAACATAACTTTTATTAGAATGTAAGCTGATTTTAAGGTATTAGAATGATATGTATTTTTGGGGTTTATGAAAGCTATATCCCTAATTTTCTATATTATCTTCCCAAGTATTTAAAGACATTGTAATCCACAATACTAAGATGCACATATGTAACATACTTTCTTATTATAGAGTAAAAAATATCTCTTTAATCTCATCATGTCTACAACGATTCAAGTTGGAGATTTGGAAATTCTTCCAGTTCTTGACCCAGTCTTTAAGCTAAAATTAGGCATGTCATACATTAATGTGAGTGTAAACCCAAATATGTATATGATATAATGTGTTCTCAATAGTGCATTGCCTAAATGTTTAATTTGTTGTCTAAATGCTCGATATATGATTACATCCCTGCCTTACCTGTGTCGCAGAGGGCGATCCGTTTTACCTGTGATGTTTATAATATCCATCGACAGCTTTGACCTCCTCAAAGGTAAGGCAGAGATGTTGCCGAAAGGGTTAGGCTATTATGTGTTTGGTTTACAAGTTTTTCTTAGCACTATATTTTAAAAGGTGATTCTTTTAGTGAACCTTAGCTGATATTGTGACTTTTGATGCCTAATATTCGGTTTTTGTACACAAAACGAATTTAGTAAAATGCAGTGTTTCGGACCATTTCTTGGTTTCATATCGTCTTACGAGGTCTCGTAAGGAGTGAGAGATAGTCACTACCCAATGAATTACTTGACAATAAGGTGCTGTGTAATCGCGAGGAAAGATGAGATTAGAAACACTTGGCCTCGTAGAAAAGCCACATTTCAATTTTCTTTAGGCTTATTTTCAAGTTCTTGATGCCTGTTGCTTGAAATAAGCAGCATTTATTGACTTAAACGATTCTGTGTTATAAGAAAAGTTTTACCTTTGTCCTTAGGATCACAAAAACGTGTAAAGCTTTACAGTAAATATAATGCAATATTACACTGAGAAATATAAAAACGTTCAATTCTTCTAAAAAATTTTCCATATATTTATACTGGAATTAAAACAATAGCTTGTTTGTCCATTTCGTTATATTATAACACAGTTTCTGCTTTCCAATGAAAGGTTTTTTTCTAATACACACACAAATAACCCCCTTTTTTGGGTGACATTAATATTTAATTGAATTTGTTTAGTTTCTGACATTTGTCTGTGTTACCAGTTTGCCATAGACCAATAATTAATCTGGCCACACGTAGTTTCTGATGTGTACCACATGCTGTGAATCAAGCAACAGTGGAGTAACGATTTAATGAGCTGTCAGAAATAGTCAATACTTCCCTTTCATGCCGACGTACTGATCAGTCACTAGTTTGAATACTGCTGTCACTGGAAGAGGGAAAGGGGGAGCTACGAAGGCCTCGTTAAATAATCATGAAACCGTTGCATTTTACTAAATTCCTTTCTTTATCACAATGAATCTACACTAGGTTATATAAGTTCAGAGTATAACAAGTAGATACTTGCGTTTTCTCTTGGATATTATGTAAATTTCTGTAACTGTATTCAGTCATTAAGTGTACTTTTATGAGCTGCAAAACTGCAGACCTCTCATGTTCGACACTATTTAATAAATAATGTGTGAAGTTAAAGACAACATTAATGTTACTAACTAAATAAATGAAAATGTTAAGTAAAAAAGGATTTTTCTGTGCTATCACCTATTATTATTCAAAGTGACTGATACATTGGCCAACTGTCTAATGTGATCCACTGTCACTAGTAACAAAACGAACACCCGGTATATAAACAACCTTAGATAAACAGCAGGTTGTATACCAACTCTGGGCTCAATACTTTACCGGAAGCAAAGTGGAGAGAATGCACGTGAATTAAGAAAAAGATAATCTGTAGATGAAATATATTTAATACAGCAGAAACAAACAGTGGCACCATTACTACTAGTGACATTGGATCACAACTATTAACGAATTTTGGTTAAAAGGTGTTCGCCGGGATGACAACAAATCCTCCATTTCCTTTCTCAACTTGCCTAATTTTTATTAGTAAACCAAACTTCTTTTATGATGTTCAAATTGTTGCAAAGTTTATTCTACAGCAAATGATAGGTATATCTTGGTTAATCCTCTTAACGGTACCTGCTGTGTTTAATGTAGTGTGGGCAAATATCATGTAAAAACATCAGCAATAATGAAAGAAAAGACAACAAAATTCCTTTTTTTACTACAAGCAAGAGATAACAGGAACTTTTGTGGAACGTTTGAGAATTATTCCGAATTAGGCTAAAGTCTTTTATTATTTATTGCTGATATTTATAAACAAGTACTTTTTTTTAATGTAAATAGAGTTTTATGTTAAAATATTCTAGTAAGGTGTAAAACCATAAATTGTTTCAAATTAATATGTGGTAATATTTGCAGTTAGCTTTTAACGTTTTGGCTAAGGAAATTCATTTTTATTTTAATAATTAACAAACATGGAAAGGAAAGATTGGTTTTTATTTTTACATCCATGCATATTAGTTTAAATGAATGTAATTTTTTGCAGCTTCATTGTATTAAGTTGATAAATATATTACTGTACTGAATATGTGTAACAAATTGCATTACTAAAGAATAAATTGTACTACTGCTTTGGTAAAGTATGTTTTTTATTATTCATTATTTTCATTTCCTTTTTCTCTGTATTCCTATATATATTTTATGGGTAAGAGAAACAGAAAAAATATTATTACAAGGGAGTACAAGATATTCATATGGAGGTGTGAATAAAGAGAAATTTCTTCAGCTGGAGAGAACCATTAGACGACCATTTGTAACAGCAGTAGCATTGTTAAGTGGAAGGTGGTTCCATTTTTAGCATTAATATGATGTGCTCTTGTCTGTGGTAATATGATTAGCAATATACTTCAACATTTTAGTTTTGATTTCTGGGCACTCTGTGTCTGTACATTTTCATGAATTACTACAAGTAACGAGGGGACGGGTGGTTTTGTTTCAAACTTTCTTAGCTGCTAAAGTTCTCAGCATCCCATTCCATATAAGGCGTTTAAGATCACCTAATTTCTCTCAGAGACCTCTTTATCAGGCTTTAGAGTGTTTTACGTGTCACATAGTAATATACAATTTCATAGCAAGACTTCACATGACTTCAACATGAATTCCGCAAGAAAAACTTTATACTACGTTGTACTCATTACTTCTTTAACTATTTTAGAGTTACCATAATAGTAAAGCACAATTCTGCCTACATCAAAATATGGAATGATAAATACTGTTCATCTTTGAGAAAAAGCATCTAATTTAAAAACCTGCTATGTTTTATTTAAAGGATAATTTTAGCAGTACATCTATTTGTCTTCAAAACCAATATAAGCTACAAACTATAAATTCAAATCTTCAAATATACAAAATTAGATGTTACTGTTCAGTACTTGTCAGTATTCTTGGGTAATGTTACACCATATATCACTTCTGCTGCACCAAATCTTTCCACTGACCTTTGTGTCAATGTCCACTTTATGTGCAGGTATTAGTGGGTCGTTCTTATGCGTTTCTCCTCTTATTTTCCCATTCCTGTCGGATATTTTGCCCTATCCCATTTTGTGTAAGTGGTCGTAAAGTCGGTTTACTAAACACGAGTGAATTTGCTCCACAAAGAAAATGTACCCTAACCACAACTAATAACTGTCATAAATCCATCTCCACGCTTGAGAAAAGGGAAACATCAATCCCTGTCCTTGAAGACCAATAACAACCCTAATTTTAAGGAGGTGACAGTTACACGTTCACTCTACCTGTGGCCGAAATTCTGAATTCCACTTTTTTCAGCATATAGTGACCCCCTTTTTAAATACTTGACTACCATTCCAGCCCCCTTTATCCCTCTTAGACACATCCCACAAGCAGTAAACCATATTCCCGCAGAATAAAGTGAGTGATCCTAATTTTTTTATCTGCTAAATCTACAGTTATCAGTGCAAGGCCGTGAATGGGCTGCGCTCAGGGAGTACCAGTACGCCAGTCCTGTTTATTCGTGGTGGCTTCTTCATCCTGACAAGGGCCACCTTTGACCTCAAACACTCGGAACCTCATGAAAACGGGCTTAGAATAACAATTAATCATAAACAAAACAGTGGTCTGTGTCATTTCCATGCAAAATGTTGCAGTCTACTTCAGGTGACATTTTAATAGAGAGAAACAAAGTACCAAGATATTAATACCATAGGAGGGAAATTATTTATAATTCAATGACGTCAGTATATCAGTACATTTTCAATCAACAGTGCCAAAAACTCTCTGCTGAAATTATTTATAGTACCGCAAAATACACATACTACACATCTGATAGTGCTTACATTAGTCCTCAAAGTGAAGATACGGAATTTTGATGAACTGGTTAAAACGAAGTGGAAGAAAAAAATGTGCACACCTCATTAAAGCCGCATTACTACGTTCCATATCAATTTCTCATTCACGCAGTCCAATATCAAAACCCACACTAATTATATTTGCAAATGATGATATGGATATGTCAATGTCATATCATTTATCATATATTCCCATACAACATATCATTATTTTCAAATATAGGAAAGCCGTCCTGATTTCTTCCTCCCGTTCCTGTACCTATGTGCAACAAAAATGTGTAATAAACGCATATCTGAGTAAGATGAGGTAGATGATAAAATGCATTTTTATAAGAATGGTTCATACCAGGGATATCATATTAGTAAACCATAGTGAGTAGAGAAAGCCATATAAATGTAACATTGGATTTTTTTCTATTATAACAACTTTTATTATACTTTTGGAATAAATAAAACAGTATCCGGTGATCTAATAAGCACATGACTTCTGCATATGACAAGCGAAGTACTAAAAACATTTGATCTACCTGCACAGCCATTTTATAAATAGGAATATTTGATTATAATCTCGGAATTCTGTGCAATTAATCATGATTAAGAAAGACAAGAATGTATATGCTAATATGGATAATCGGTAAATTTGATGAAAATGTGTAATAAGTGGAGAGATAAGGTAAGAGTTGCTTTTCAGTATTACCACTTCTATTTCATGAATATTTAACCTGCAATGGGCGGAAAAAACTTACCTGTTACCTGCAGGACGGTTAGACGTGCTAGCGGGAACTAAGGAAACTAGGAGATTTCAATGCTGGTGTAGAAAGGGAACTTCATTCTTTTACACTCCTTTTGATTGATCCACACCACATTTCCTTTGCGTTGTATTATTTTGTTTATGAATGCAAATTTATTCTATTTTTTTTTCCTTTCGTTTTTTTTTTTTTTTTTTTTTTTTTTTTTTTTTTTTTTTTAAATCCACTTTGTTGAACTTTTCGTTTATCAAGATAAGAGCTGGTTTTCAGTGTTACCATTTCTATTTCATGAATATTTCAGCTGCAGTGGGCGGCATAAACTTACCTGTTACCTGCAGGAAGCGTTAAGACGTGGCAGTGGTAAGAAAGGGAGCTAGGAGATTTCAATGCTGGTATAGAAGGCGAACTTCACTCTCTCACACTCTTTGTGATCGGTCCTCACTGTATTTCCTTTGAGTTGTATTGCTTTGTTTAGGAATGCAAATTGATTGTTCTATTTTTAAATATTTAGTACAAGTTTTTCAACCTTTAGTTTATCCCTCAATGTTGTTAAATACAAAAACACACTTTACAAAAACGAACATTATCTTGTGAGATTTTTTTTACAACTAAAGATAAAAAATGTGTTATTTGAAATATAATACAGAAGGTACCATATATATAAACTTCTGATATGAGATATCCACATCATATCGGCTTGTTTCAACTTGCAGCTCGTTCCCTCTGCGCAATAAACATATGCCTATCTAAACTTAACCGGGGTTCCATCGGTGCTCAAGCTTAATTGCCACTGATAAGCTACCAATCCTACAGACGTCAATTAAACTTTGACATATGAATAAACGAACAGATGAATGAGAAGCAACAGAGGTAAAAGCATCTTAAAGTTGAAATAGGTTCGGCAGAGTATTCTGTCGATAACCGAAGGCAAATTACTGACCCACACCTGTGTGATACTCATGTTGCAAGAAACGTTCACTATTTCTAATTTAATTTCTAATTAGAGAGCCTTGAATAATTAGCTGATGATGATGATAATAATAATAATAATAATAATGATGATGATGATGATAATAATAATAATAATAATGATGATGATGATGATAATGATAATAATAATAATAATAATAATAATAATAATAATAATAATAATAATAATAATAATAATAATAATAATAATAATAATAATAATAATAATAATAATAATAATAATAATAATAATAATAATAATAATAATAATAATAATAATAATAATAATAATAATAATAATAATAATAATAATAATAATAATAATAATAATAAAAGCAGCATGCCAGGGACCTGTAAGGAGGCACTGTAGTATTAATGTATTGTTCCAACATGGGAAATAATAGTTGAAACCTTGCACTTTAAGAATGTGCTTGTTATTCTTCAAGTGTTGAAAAATTAAGAAAAAAAAAAGTATCCCGTATAAGATACTTTACATACTTTTAACTGCAATGTAAACTAAGTGTAAAGTTGTATTCCTCCGCTGGTCCCTGTGATTGTCAGTAATATGGCGCGGCTTAACATGCGTCATGCAAATACGTTTAAAACAATTCGCTTTTCACAACTTCGTGATAACTTTTCTTGGCGATGCTTTACGTACTCCGTTTTTTCAAGTAATTCATGTAGTTATTTTAAATTTAATGCTATTTTGTATGCTAGTTGACGGACTATATTTTCATTCGCGGCTGCTGACATGGGAGTTGTGTGGTGCGATCAACCAATGAAGTGTAATTCAAACACGTGCTGTTGTTTATATTGCAGTTTAAGGTTAGACTGGGGAAGGTATAGCTTGGACACACATTACTCTCAAGCTATTTTAGGCTAACAAAAAACAGTTTTTTCGTAACAAAATAAAAATTCCAAATTTTACTGAAGCTATAGCCGGACCGACGCATGCTTATTAAAATATAGCACACCCGACTTGAAAACCTTGTTTTTCCGCAAACATCTTTTTTTCGTACTCAAAATGTCCCATACAATTCAAGCTGTTTAAAAATGTTTGTTCTGCCTCTGATAAGCATGTACTTTAAACAAAATGTCCACATGTATGTTTAAATAATGCTTCAGCTTTGAGAAATACATTAACAATTGAAAAATCATGATCTTTGGAAAGACAAAAAATGGTACCTTCTGGAACAATTAGCTGCCAATACAATCTGATATAATATATTATTTTGAAATCTCATTTACTACAATCCCTGCATTTTACTGAACCGTTTTGAAATGCCTCATGTGAACCATTTTTACTACAACAACGAATAGTTAAAAATGAATATTGAAATAACCATGCGAGCTGGAATTTTGACCTGGCAAAAACATTACTGTTATTGTGTGTAATAACTGGGAGAGATTTATTTTAACAAAAGTTTTGCATACTATGGATTTTCTAAATTTCAGAGATAGGTACATTACCTTAACACTTCTCTGTGAGAAGCCTAATGTACGTGTCGTAAAATTATATTAGGGAGTATCCAGGCCTGTTGAAATCAAAGTAGAATCTCCCACAGTGCTCCAACACGGCTTTCATTACCTCCATTGTGCACCAACGCAAACTTAATATACAGGTGTCCCCCCCCCCCCATAAAAAAAAAAAAAAAAAAAACCACACCAACAATGCTTACTATGTTGTTCGGGACGTCAAACTGATCTGTTTTCAAATAGAAACCCCTGACCGGAAAGGCACGGTTTGGACACTAGCGCATCGAAGTGCAAGATAGGTCTACGTTCGCATTTTGTCGAAGAACACAATATCGAGCTGTCTACACTACAAACGTGCTTCGAACCATGTGCCTCCTACGTCATTGCAGAGCCTATATCAATGGTGCTGAGCCTCTTGCACATAACCCAATAATGCGGTTGTCTGAAGATTTTCAATCGCTCCGTGGACACGAGCCATAAGGTTATAGGAGTGCCATATATAATACCTTCATACAACTCCACAGAAAATAGTCGAGAGGTGTAAGATCTGGTAACCGTGCTGGTAATGGAACTGGTCCACCTCTACCAATCGATCGATTTGGATATGGGACGTTGAAGTGATTCCGCACATTTACATCAAAGTGCACTGGAGCTCATGTCTCCATTTCCACAACCGTGTACTGGTATGTGTTACTGCTGTTAAAACGTTACTGTACTGGAAAGTACACAAGTAACACAGCAGGATGCGCACCAAGGACTACATGGAGGAATTTAGCGCATGTGCAGGAATGTTATTATGCTCAGGTCATTTATATCAGCACACAGATGGTTAAGGGGTTGTATACCTACCTTCCGTATTAATATACCAAAATGAATGTTAACAAATTGTCACAGCCGATCGTTTTCATACTTCGAGGTTCTCCAGCGTCCAAACCGTTCATTGCTGCACAGGGATTCCTATTTGAAAATCGATCAGTTTGCCATCTTGAACAACATACTAAGCGTTGTCGGTGTATATTGAGTATTAAATATTATCCAGTGATATACTCATTTATAGTTTAAGCTACAGCATGCTGAACAATTAAAGTATACCTAATAATGTCATTAAAGTTGTTGACTGATTGTAAAGAGGGACTCTGAACTTCAAGGAGGTAGGAGAGAGATTTATAAGGTTTCAAGTAAGTAATAACACATATTTTTGCTAAAATATCCAATTGTTTATTTCCAATCAAAATATACCAACATAAAATGTGGATTATTTTATTATTTTCACCATAATAACTACACGTTTTTGTAATTCACAATTTTTGTCATCTTTTCATGTTTCTTTGAAATTACAATCAGTTTTATAAATCCTAAAGTTTACATTAAGAGGTAATTACTTTAGTTATTTAAATACTTAACCTGGACTATTCAACACGTCATAAACTTACAAGTCACAAATTAAAACACTTTCAATTGAATTATAAATGAATGCATTTTTGTTTCACAAAAGCTGATGTTGACATTAGTAGTACTTGTACATAAAGGATATCTAATTATGTTTTTGCAAAATCAATATTTTCAATTTAATTTGTTTTACCTTGATTTTATTGAAATAACTGACGTAACAACGGCTTATAATGAATTTATTTTATCATAAATGATTGTGTAAGATTAATAAGCAGTTGCAGTTACCTATAGCTTCTATTAGAAAAAATACGTGTTCTAATGGAATGTGCTTTCGATTTGTATCTTGTAAGTTTCATTTTCGGCAGAATTACACTCGTACACGAGGAATTTGAAACATTTTAATATCAGATCGAAATTAGATCGTTCATAAATTTATAAATCCTACTACACACAAAGTACCAGTACAGTTTAAAAATGTGCCCCATATACAAGAAATCACGCACACAATATTATATCTAAATTACACATTTAAACATATTTTATATATTAACTTAAGCAGTCTGAATATATATCAAGGTCATATGAACTTATAAGCTAAGAAAACAAAGAATAGAACATTTTCGGAGAATGTGCTGGGAATTTGTATTTTGTAAGTTTTGTTTTACGAGAATTACATTTCCACTTAAGGAATTTGAAATATTTGAAAATATCAGATCGAAATTAGGAGGAAATGTTTGAGGAACATAACTATGAATCCTACTGTATACAAAGCACCAGCACACTTAAAAATACACTCACATATACACGAAAGCACGCACAAACACACAATATTATATCTAAGTTACACATTTAAATACAATTTTCTATTATTAACTTGAACAGTCTGTATGTCAAAGACATATGAACATATAAACTAAGAAACAAAAGAATAGACAATTTACAAGAAAGCACGAACAAACACATGATATATGTAAGTTACATATATAAACACAGTTTCCTATTATTAACTTAAAGTCTAAATACATCTCAAGGTAACATCACGTAATAAAACAAAAAAACAAAGACACAATGATTTCATTTTATAGTAGTAGAGGGTATTATGCTGGCATTATTGAAGGTGGTTATTGCTTTTTTAAATCTATTCTTTTAAATGCACAACACTCTAGTATTAAGCGACGTGGAAGGTGTGATGCTTTAAGTATTTTATTGCATTGGAAATAAAATCATTAATTTACTCCGGAGACTAAATGTGCCTTATCCTTTTTAAAGTTACCTCTGAACATGAGCTAATTATGTAATTATTTGAATTATGAATTGGGTAAAATAGACAAGTACGGAAATCAAAAATTTAAAATAGGAAAATAATGAACCTAAAGGTTTAAAATCTACATGATGACTAAACTGAAAGCATATCAGGTTTTGATAAGTTCATAAGTTATGTTTATATATAAGAATACTAGAGTGTCCACCTAATATATAATTACACAGGCATTTTAACTTTGAAATGTAGACATTTATAAATAGGTTTAATGGATTTAATCATACAAGGAACAATGCTTAGTTAATAAATCTTCGTTTTATTTTCAACGTGGAACATTCCTGCGGGAAAGATCACGTTTACAGCAACTCATTAACAAATTGTGATACGAAATATAAGATTACATCAAGATGTGCTAGGCTTAACTTAAATATACCTACCTATTTTATAATAATTGCTCCTTTGTTACAGGTTTTGGGCATTTATCAGTACATTATTTCACTTTTTCGCATAGATACCTATAAGTAACACGTTACAAATAGAAATGTGAAACTATATTTTAAGACTATGGTATTAAACATTTAAGCTCTTTTAGTAAATATCTTAACCTTTTATACTTAAAACAAACATTGTGACATGCGGCAAGTTAAGTTGAAATAAACTGTTCAAGCTTTACTTATTTGGATAATTCTGGTTACAGCTAAGAACTTGGTAGCTAGTGGGTTGCTGGATCGATGTTTTCAGAAGGTCATGGGTAAAATTGTCATTTCTCACCTTTTTAGACACTTAATTTATGTACACAGTAATCTATTGTTACTATTAACATAATCATGCCTAATTTATATTGCGTTAATAGTTTTTTTTTTTAAATTGCTGAAGGTGTTCTGAAAGATTTATCTACTCTCAAAAATCACAAGCCATAAGATTTTTTTTTTTTTTAATTTATTTATTATTTGAAGTCGCTTCAACATAAAAGTCATATCGCGACTAAACATTGAGGGAAAAAAAAAAAAAAAAAAAAAAAAAAAAAAAAAAAAAAGGAGGAAACATATCATGAAGTTTACAATGAGTTTAAATATTAAGTTTGCATGCTTTGATGAACTTGATTATTTTCTTATGATACTGTTGATCACCCAAAGCTAGCTGAAGGTTCTCAGGAATTCCATACTGAAGTCGCTGGTGAGTGTATCTTGGGCAAACAGTGAGCAGATGCTGAACGGTAAGAGTAGAATCACACAGAGTACATTTAGGAGGAAGTTCACGGGACAGAATGTAGGAGTGAGTAAGCGCAGTGTGGCCAATGCATAATCGGGTTATTAGCACCTGGTCTCGCCGGGTTAGTGTTGTAATTGTTGTGGAGAGGTTAGGTATTGGACAGATATCATGCAGTTTGCTGTTGGATGTAGTTGTCCAATCTGTCTTCCATCGGTGTAGGATAGTTCTTTTAAGATGCCGTAAATAGTCTTCATGAGGTAGCTTAAGATCTGGTAAGCTTGGAGGATGCTTGGTAGTTTTTTTTATTTCAATCATAAGATTGAAGGATGTTACAGCGCACAAAGTTTACCACTTTAACACAAGTTAACAGTCGTTTGAACTCAAACATATGAAATATCTGAAAGAAAAATTAAAGTAATCTATAGAATTTAAAAATTATAATTGGTAGCTTTTGCGTTTTAATTTACAAAATGTTTACTTTAAAAAAACCAGACATGGTTTATTCCATCAAAACACGAGGAAAAGTTTGTAGTTCCTAGCATGAACATGCACACAAACACGAAAAAAAAAAAAAGATACTAAATGTGAATTTAAGAACCTTTAAATCTGATGAAATTTAAGGTTGGTTCCGAGCGTACAGAAACGCCCAAAATTTCGCCAACTTACATAGCCAGTACTGAGAATTATTCTTGTTTGCAGAACCGAACTTTTATATTTATTTTTTGGTGAAATGACAAATTTTACCCTTGACTCTCGCTTTACCCTCTGACCAACGTTAGTTGTATTGACACAACTAAAATATACAAGAAACACTTTCTTCTCCTTAGTGCAGCAATTTCCTATATACTTTTTCATATTAACTTAGCAAGGCAAGTCACTGAACAACTTCTGCTTGAATATACCTTCTAAGACATAACGAACTTCAGTACAGTAGTACTAAGCCTTAAACACATACTTAGATAAAATGAGGAGCATCTTGACAGTTTCTTATCACTCACATTCTAATCACTATTAGTCACCATGTATACAACAAACAAAATATTATCACAAACATTAATCTTTAATATTATATAGCTAACATGTTTGTCTTCTTTTCAGCATGGACAGGGAGTTGAAATACCTTTATTGTTTCTTAAATAAACAATCAAGTAAAATGAAAAAGCAAAACAATAAAAAAGGTAGATATTCTCCTTATGCCAGCAACGCTTTATGTAGATGTTTGCACAACGAATAATTCCACTTTGCCTATAGTTAAAAATCTATACCTTCTTTCTTTATTTCTCTAAAAATTGTAGCACCAAGTTAAATTAAATTTACTATATCCATTTGTACAAATATAAGAATTTGCAACTGCAGTTTTCAAAGTTTTTAATCGCCATAGACATTCATAGTTTCCTAATTAGATTTTATTGAATGTAAAAGAATGAATAGGTATAAACGGGAGCTAGGTATAAACGCTGCGTCTTATAGTCGCAGTTTCAGAAGAAAAAGGAAAGGTGGGTAATTTCTTCTGATATGCACAAATATAAACTGAGTAAGACGTACAATTGAATAAAAATAGCATTTTGTAACAAATACATATGACTGGTGGTTCCCTTAACATGATAAAACGTTGAAATTGAAAACAGATTTTCAGAATACTCAAGCCTTAGTCACACATTTTGAAAATACCACATATCTAGTATGTAATCACAAGGAAATAATAAGTAAATGTTTTACATAGATTGGTCAATGATTTTCAACATACGTTTTTCATATTTAAATCTTGAATTCTAAACTCCCTTTTTTACCTTTCATTGGAAGCACTAAGTCTGAATGAAGAGAATGAATATATTCCACAATGCATATTAACTGTCCAATTTCCTTACTTAAGCGCTTTTATCTGGGCTAATATTGCGGGTTTCACACGAGCAGCTGTGCTAGGAAATACTTGCAGAGTAAGACATTCAGTTCGGATAAATATTAAAATAAAAATATAATATAGTGTAGGCACGTTCACTAAGCAAGGAGTCGTGGGATAGTCTGAACTGTTCCCATGCCTACTTACTCTCTGAAACGCAGTGTCACATACACTTAAGTGGAAATCAAATCGTTAGCACCCATTTGTCAAATGGCAATTGAAGTGCGTCTCCTTATAATTGCTTTAGATGGATCTTAAACCTATTTAAACTTATTTCCCTACAATAAGCTATTTTAAATATTTCATAGCTCACAGAATGCCCATGAATAAGAAGTCTATTGTGGTTATTTTTTGCAATAAAATGCTATTGAAACTAAATTAGACATTTCTTTGAGACACACAAATTATCCTAGGCACACTTCTCTTGAATGGATATGTTTTATTTTAGCAGCATGCTGATATAATTGCTGAATTCGTGTGGCCTAAGAAGAATCTATAGGTACAATGTCCTTCTTGCACATAGATAAGTACAATTATATCTAGCTGTTAATTGAGTCTTAGATAATTACACCACAATAACTTAATAATAATATAATATTTAACACATTTAAACAGAACAAAATAATTACATTGTAGTATTGTTTGGTTGAATTCACGCTCAGCTAAAGGTGTAATATTTTTTAAAACACAGTTCATAGGAATTGTTTGATTTATAACGTACCTATGTGACCAATATGGTATTTTTCTTAGAATGTATTTTAAAGTTTCTGTTGTGCAAAATACTGCAACGTGATTAATTTTCACTATTATAGTATTATAGAGAATTAGTCACTTTGCAAACTAAAATCAGAAAGAAATTGTCCATGGTGGTAATGTTAAGATGTTAATTCCTTTACAGTTTGTGATAGTGTTTGGTTTTTGCGTTACTTTTGGTATTATTTTAAATTTAAATTATAACATTTATACTTGCTGACTCTTGGAAGGATACCAAAAATCACATTCCCCTTCAGAGGAGAATCAAATGTGAGACCTGTGGATTTGGGCGCTAAGTAGCAGACTACAAGATAGCCGAACTAGAAGTGTGTTTTGCAACATTACCAGATAACAGGGATAAAACAGTGCTGAGTGTATTTACATAACGCCTCTTAAAATGTAATAAGCTGCAATGTAATTCCTCAGGTCAGAGAGTACGATAATATTCTTATGATTATTATTTACAGGTTGTAAACAATGTTCACTTACACAACATAGTAGTCTTATGACATCGTTACAGAGTATCCCGCTTGATACAACATACCTTAAGTTTAAAACAATTAACGTTACATCTAGAAATTTGATAATAGTACTTGTATTGGGAATAAGCCAGAGAGTATTCAAAGTGTCGTGCAGTTTGATATTCAATATATACTTACAACTTATCATGGCTATTACAAATATAATTTTTGAAAATTAAGAGTAAATCTTCTAAGCCATGTTGTATCTTAGTTAACAAGTGTGGGTGTATACATCACTAAAGATACGCGATTGATAAAATTTTGCTTCTCGTCTGTGCTGTATCTATAGGATGCATTTAAAGTTGGAATGTGGCTCATGTGGTAGCTATTACAAACAATTAGATCTGATGCTGATCTTAAATACTGCTTTATTGCAGGAAAGGAAAATGGAGTTCAGAACTTTTTGTTATAGTCATTACATATTGACATAAAGTGGAGGTTGTCATTTATTTACAACTCAAGACTAGAATTATATAGGTTCTGTTTTTGTCAGTTTCCCCACAGGGTGTCAGGACTGTGTATCAGTAGCACCCATGGTACTTTTGATGTCGCCGGAAGTATATTGCACTGAACATCCTAGCCCTTCCGTTGGTGAGCAGGCGGGTTGGGTTGGACTCGGCAAGGTAGTAATGCGCCAATCTTATTAGCAATTTGGTTCACACTATTAAGGTAGCAAATAACCGATTACGAAGACAGAACATTAATAGAATCACATTTGAAAGATTACGTAATTTCAGTTATTTGTAAACTGTTTATACCTATAGAATAAGTTTGTGTAATACATACTTAACTATAATTCATTTTAAAAATATTTTAGCATTCAATGTTTTAATCACGAGTAAAGCTTGCTGTTTTACATTAAGAATTTAAAATAATACATTTTTAATTTTAACACCTTGTCGTGCTTATGTGCATTTTGTTAAAACTGAAAATGGACAGACTCTAAAAATAGAGTCATTGTTGAAATTAGATCGAATGTTATTTACAAAATTTACATTGAAGAGACCATATCTGGGTGCAATGTCCATATTTGTAATTTTTTACAACAAGCTGTAGAAAATTCTAAAAAGATAAATTAATAACAAATAATAATTTACATTCCAAAACAAATTATATATTCACACAGTATTAGATTGAACATTTATTTCTTTCTAACTTCCAGTTCATGCGCAATAAGCATATAAAGCACGAGGAGTGTATGACACGTAAGGCACTGTTCAAAACAGAGAACTCATTGCATTAGCCTTGCAGCCCTTGAGGAGTATAAATTTCTGCCTTCCCTTCAACCCACGACCTCATTTTCACTCACCAATGTTCAAAACTCCACATCCCGTCATGAACGTGGATAAGCAGGTACACGATGACACACCTCGGGCTGCTCTCAGCCTGCCAAAAATCGGACTGGACTGCATTACTTCTTGGTGTTAAATGTTCCAACACTTACACGTAAATTTACTGATAAAATTGTGCACTAAATAGCAGGAATACTAAATGTTAAGGCATGAACCATAAAAAGAGACCTTTTCCACATCTGTGATCGTTCGGTTAATATGCATTTCTTACATAAAGTGTTTCATATAAAACTACTATTAAAGATTTGTATTGTAAATAAATACATGAATTTGGGGCCAAAAGACGGGACATATTTGTTCATTTTACGTATTATGGATTTAGAATTCTGCACCTTATTCTACAACCAAAAGGAATTCCAAAATTACTTAATAATTACTCTTATATAAAATAAATTAAAACACAATTGAATCAATGAATCAGTATTCCCTAAAGGAAACTGCGGAACATTTTATGTACTTAGTTCATTTCACCGCAACAATTTAAACAGCTTTAATCGGACAACAATAAATCCACATTGAACATGTCAAACTCATTCAGTTATTCTAATAAATGAACCTCATTCTGAATTCCAAGTGTCAACAATCAAGTACATATTCACGGAATGCTAAACTTACAAATCTCAATGGTGTAGAAAAACTACCACATCTTCCCTCAATAGTGTCAGCAGACAAAGAAATTACTCGTATGTACATATGTTTAAAATATCGAACTAATTTTAGGTATTAGTTTTTCTTTAGTTTATATGGGAGATTTTATAAAATTTTCTTTATAAGTTAGAATAGTTTTGACACTTTTAGTTAAGATACCAAAATATTTAATGTATTTGTGATTACCTAAGGCACATGTAGAGGCTCCCGTATCGAGGTCTATAATTTTAGCCACTCTACCTGTTTTAAAACTCCTCACTCATTAGTGTATAAAAGACTGCAATTTCACTTTAAATACTCCCATGTAAAACCTATCTTATTGGTATGTTACATTGGACTCTTACTCCAACACAATTTATTCTATTTTATCTATCATTGAATACTATATCTACTGTTCTTGCATCAAATCAGTAATTATTTAACTATGTGACTGTATTTAAAGAGAAAGTCCTTAAGTTATCGATTCGCTCATGTTAAACATAGACTTGTGCCTGAGGACGTTCAAACAATGAGAGCACAGTGAATTCTTACACTGCACCTTCTGACAATACTCTCATTGTTTTAGATCTCAGACACTAGTGAAAATTAAGAACAACATGCACCCATATTAGATTAACGCTTTCTGAGCAGTCTTTAACTTTGGATGTATTATTTTTCTTTGCAAACAATATCTCATCCTTTGTATTTATTTCTCTCATTGCTAAAATTACCAGTAGGTAAAACAGGAGATTCGGCGAATTAAATGCTATTAAAATCAAAATATGTTTAAACATCTCGATTAAGAAACTTAAATGTAACGGAAATTGTGAGTAAGAATAGTAATAACAACGAAATGTTAAGTGCTGGTATACCTACACCAACTTCAACCAGAAATACTCTAATCTTAACACGAACATGACTACCACTTTCTGGAATAGAAATGCATTACATTATATGTACCTACTTTATGTTAAACCTGTCTCAATAGTGGATTTAATTTTACGAAGTGAGTCAAACAGAAAGTGGTTATGAATTACCTTTGTGCCCATTATACTTTCATAGTATGGTATAACATTTTTCTTAGCATTTAGTAGTGCATTTAAATAATATTGTACAAAATATGATTGAAAATACTCTCAAATTTAAATAAAACAAATTGTAGTCAGTGTTTTACAGGGTATACGATGGTTTTTGTGACATAGGGTCCACCATAACTTTTATAATAAAGTATTTTAAGCTAGATATTGTAGAATCAGGTCTAGGTGTCAAATGTATATTGAAAGTCAACTATGTTAAGTAGATTTTCCGGGCTTGTGGGCCGTGGTCGAGTTGGATTACCTTCCTCCGACGTTTCGCTGAAAACTGCGTCCAGCATCTTCAGAGTCAACCTCTGTTATTAGCGTCTGCACATAAACTAAAGTTCACTGCAAACTTTCATATTCATCTTTGTTTGTTATTAGTGTCCTTGGTAACATAAATTTTCACGATCGCTCGTTCTCATGAATACCAACATGAGATTATCGATCTCAAAATGCCGGCAAATGGGACGTCTCTGATCATGGTATAAAGGAGAAAGCTTTCCGTGTCTCGGGTTTTCTTCTCCCTCTTATTAGAGCCGGGAGCCAAGTTTTGGTATCTGCTGTCTCTCTTCTTTTCGATTGTAGGAGTTTTTATGTATAAAAATCTCTATCGCTTCCCGAGTCAAGCGAGCCTGGTAGTGGCTTGTCCTTGGGAGTACCTCCGTGTCTTTGTAATTCACGTCGTGGCCGAACAACAGAGGGTGTTCTGCCACCGCTGACTTGTCCGTCTGCCCCAACCGGCTATGTCTCTCATGTTCTTTTAGTCGAGTGCCGATACTCCGCATGCTGGTGCCTATATATACTTGTCCACAGCTACATGGTATTTTGTAAACACCGGCTGTGCAGTGTGGATGTCTTTTATCCTTAACGGAGTTAAATAAATCTTTGACTTTCTTTGTTGGCCTATAAATAGTCCTAATGTTGTACTGTTGCAGCAGTCTTCCTATTCGGTCTGTTACCTTATGGATGTATGGTAAATAGATGGTACTCAGGGTTTGCTTCCTCCGGTCTTTTTTTATGCATAAAAACTCCTACAATCGAAAAGAAGAGAGACAGCAGATACCAAAACTTGGCTCCCGGCTCTAATAAGAGGGAGAAGAAAACCCGAGACACGTAAAGCTTTCTCCTTTATACCAGGATCAGAGACGTCCCATTTGCCGGCATTTTGAGATCGATAATCTCATGTTGGTATTCATGAGAACGAGCGATCGTGAAAATCTATGTTACCAAGGACACTAATAACAAACAAAGATGAATATTAAAGTTTGCAGTGAACTTTAGTTTATGTGTAGCCACTAATAACAGAGGTTGACCCTGAAGATGGTGGACGCAGTTTTCAGCGAAACGTCGGAGGAAGGTAATCCAACTCGACCACGGCCCACAAGCCCGGAAAATCTACTTAACATAGTTGATAATGCCGGCCGTGAAAGCCTCAGCACTTATATATTGAAAGTGTTCTTGTTTCCAAAACCATAGTCTGACAGACAACTTTATTTGGCTGATATAAGTCCAGTTTTTCTACACTCTCCCAATAATTTACCAGCGGATCATTGTTATTGTGTGCATTCGAGAGTTTCTCAGAAACTGCTGATTTATTCCAGCTCAAGATATCTGCGTTTGGACAAGGGTAGTACACAAAGTTGAGAGTTAAAAACACTAAGGACTCCTAGTTTAACATTAGGTAAGCTATTTAAAACTACTGTTAAAGGTCGTCACATCAAAATATTCGCACTAGCTTATTAAATGTTATATTTCTGTAATTACTAGCCTAACAGATGCTTTTTGAGAAATACTTTCTAAGTTGTTAAGTAAATTAGGATTCTAAAGTTGCTTTTATGAAGGTCTACTTATTTCAGTCGCACGTTAAATTATAACTATAATAAATATCATCGAGCAACTCACAATTGAGCATTCTATTGTGATTGCTACCCGATACTCACCATAGGATAATGGAACTTTTCCTTTCGAAATGAAATTTTCAAAATCGCTAAATGTGGTGATAAGTCCAAGACTTCACGATTCCAGGTTGTTACAATAAACACTAACCAAATCTTACGTCCACAACAAATCAGAGAATAAACCAGTAGGCATAATTCAAATATAATTTTTAGCACTCTTATTCGTACAAACACAAAGGAACGTTCAGGAATTTAACAACAATGCTGCCTTAATATAAAATACATCACATAATTACATTCAAGCCAATAGTTTGTTCAACAGATTTTAAGGCAACGTACCTTTTAAACTTGATGAAAACTTTTGAAAACACTGAAATAACCATTTATGAAACAAGTTTAGAAAGCTGTTTTTTTCGGGGGCTTTGGTGAGAACTTTCAGAAGAAGTCATCGGCTTGCTGAACGATTATCTTTTCGGCTACCAAAAATGTATTTCAGAAATGTCAAAAGCATCAACGTTATTGCTTGCACTGCTATAAGATGGAATTAAATGGCTATACATTTTTAAGTAGTCATTAACTTCTTCACAGAGAGAAGTTCAGAGCATTATAAATAAATCAGCAGGAAAGCGTGAAAGAAATTTGTTTAGCATACCGCATACAACAAAGCAGTTCGCAAAACTTCTTGTATTGAAGTCCTTCTCCAAAACAGATGCTAAAATAATAAGATTATGTTCCATGTGGTAAAATTTGTTTCTTTGAATGGGGCCCAAACATGACAACTTTGTAACGTAAGACGGTTTAAGAATGTCTTTCTGTAGCTAGGTGACGAAAACAAAATTGTATTTTTGGCTATGTATTATTTTTTCACTGTGTTTCCATTTAGCGCTTTTGGTTAACTAATTTCGATAATAGTTAAACGTATTTAAGCATTTTCCTAATCTAAAATGTTACAAATGTTTAACCGTTGAAGCTATTTAAGTTAATCTGAACGTAGTGCAGATAAGGCCATTGAAATTTTAGAATGTGGTTTTCTCAAAATTATTTTCCCGTTTTTTCTTTATTTAAAATACTCCACGCGCCATACCTTGTGCCTTTCAACTAGACTTTTGGAATGATTATCTCAAAGAAAATCCTATTTTTCCAAGTTACGAGTTAATTGTTATTGAATATTTCATACTTGATAATGAAGAAATGTATATAGCTAGAAAAGGCTTATCCGCCTCTTTCTTTTTCTAAGTTGGTTAAATGTTTTAAAAAAAGAAGAAATCTCCAATATCTTTATGTTAACTAAACTAGCTATGCAATTAGGACCAAGACCTATCTACTATAGCCCCACAGACGTCAAAGTTGATAAATACTTTATATATTGCAAGGATTGAAGGGGACGGTTGGGAGAAAAGCTTTTAAAATGCAATTAATGCTTTTTTTCCTAATAAATATTTTTTTGCTTCCAAAAGCAATGCACACCTAAAATTTTGTTCAAAAATTGTGAAATCTGTATCGTAGGAACATTTTTATAAAATAACTTAAACTGGTGTTTAAAATTTGTAATTGAGAAACGTTTAAACTTATACGCAGTACACTTGCAGCAACACTTACGTGTTTCTAGTCTTAAGAGTGGCAGAACACTAGTAGTAGTAAACCTCAATAGAGTGGTAAAGATCTTGGACCCCTTACTTGTGTATGGTTTTATATGCAATTTCATGTTTATTACAATGTTATAGTGGTCATTTCATTACCAGTTAAAATAATTATACCGAAGAAATTCTGCTGACGTAACAGACTGAGAAGCTATAAGCGAATTTGCTTTATAACAATATTAGCATGAAATAAATTACCCCCTTTTGTTTTGCTCCAATATTTAAATGCGTCCTGTATGAAGATAAAGTTCCATTAACCATGGCTCCTACGTACTATATAATTACATTTATTTATGATGAGACAGTTTCCTGTATTTAAGTTTTACTAGAGCAACAGGTTTGTAGTCCCGTGCCAGTGTTATCTCCCAGTGCATTAGCATAGTGCTGAACAAGCTGGGAAATGAATATTGTTGTTATTATTAGTTGCGAAATGCAACAGTGTTGCGTCTAGAATGTTATTTGACGCAATGAAATAAAATTGTTGAGTAAGTGTTTTGATATTGAAGTAAATATTTCCCCAATATAGAGGAAAGGGCTGTTCTTTGTTGGCCTCTCCACAAGCACTCTAGGAGTACTTGCTTCGCTGAGGCAGTAAACCTCCCCACCGCGATAAGGTGACAGCCCAGCGGGGAGGAAGGATTTGAGAAAGTGCACAAAACATTGTTTTGGTTAAAATTACAAAACCGAGAGGCAACAGAAAAGGATGTATTATTATTGTGCTCAACAAAATGAAACATTTAAACTCCAGATAAAAGAATATAGACAATTTTCCAGCTTGCATGACAGTTGTATTTTGCAGGTGAAATGGATATCAACGAATGGAACCAAGTCCTTTGAAATTCCATGTGGAAACAAATGGCCAAGTCACAAGAAACTTCTGAACGTCTCTTGAAGCATTATGTTGAAACACAGGTTAATACAAAAGATTTCATGCATTGCATGTTGATGCTACTGATTATTCAGAATGTTCCATGAAGCATCATATTGAAACACAGTTTACAGTAAGTTTAGTGAACCAATAAGTCATGACAACACGCAAGTGTACTGTGGCCGATTGGTTCAGAATGTATCACAAAGGATTATGTTGAAAGACACGTTACAAGGCAGTGCATTTCGTGTTGATCCTAATGATGGTTCAGAATGTCTCATGAAGGAATATCTTGAAACACATGTTACAAGACACTTAATACGTTACTGTCTGATACTAGTGATGGCTCAGAATGTCTCATGAAGGATTATCTTGAGACATATGTTACAAGATACTTAATGTATTACCATTTGCTGCTACAGATGGCTCAGAATGTCTCTTGAAGCATTATGTTGTAACATGTGTTAGAAGAGGCCGGACAATCACATTCTACAGCACACATGTCAACCACAGAACTCAGGTTCAGAAGTACCTTATCATGAGCTTGACTCTCGTACCGCACCTTGATGTCGTAACAGACGTGCTTCTCCTTCCTTCCCAGCTCAAAGGGAATGCATAGAATAACGCCATCTTTAAGATAAACTGGTAGATAGGCGCAGTTCATCTGTGGTGGCATGTCCATGGCTCGGAATGGCTGCAGAAACAAAAAAGTCTTATTTTTTGCAAGGAATAATCCATTTTCAGTTTGTACCTTTAGTAAACTTACTTTGCTACAACTACGTGCAGCATTACTGACTTGTTTGAAGCGAGGACACAGACTAGAGTCAAACGCAGCTTGGAAGGTAGCTCCTAACTTGTCTCAGCATCCTGTGCAGGAAATAGGGGCCGATACTCGGGCGGTTGGGGGTGGATTGTAATGGTATTATTTAAAGCATTTGGTACCATTACTAAAGTAAAGTATATTTAATTAAAGGTGCTTTCCAAATGACTGGAATTTAAATAAATTGTTCATTAACTTAAAGTTTGAAAAAGAAAGTGTTAGGTGTATAGAAACTTCCTGTTGATTGTATAGATCTCAGTTTAACCGGCCTCCCTGACGGAGATTTTCGCAGATGTTGTTTAATCTTCGTACCTAACTGATAAATGGATAAGGTATCCTACACTTATTTACCTCTCAAATTTCCGTTTCCAATTATTATTTCATTCAGTATCGTCATATGTAGTAGCCTATGTAGTAAGAGCGGGCCACTAACTGAAGATCAAAGTTCATGACTTCTTTATGCGTAGACGAATACAAAGAAATTCATTCCACGGCCCCGCAAATGACAAAAGTAATTTTAAAGTTTGCTACTACTTAGGTCAGAGGTTAGTCATAATCTCGGAAACTGTCTGCAACACGATTCCTATAAGTGGCTTTCTCACCACACGCAACATTAATTGTATTTTGGATCACACCTTACTTTGAAAACTGTTCGTGGATATTACAGTTGCACAATATTCACCTACAGTTGCGTAAGGCAAGAACAATTAATATTGTATGCTGCGATTTTGATTCTATGTTAACTGAAACCGCTTTTATTTAACAGTACAACTTTAAATTTCAAGTAAAATTAATCCTGGCAGCTCTGTTGTAATTAATAAACCTGTTTTTTGTTTTTTTTTCTTTTTTTTTTTAATTTTTTATCCTACTCAGCTGCTTATTTTTTTCCTTTTTTAACAATCTTTTATCAGCTTCACTTATATGTATCTCTGCAACGGAATCTTTCGACATAATTTTGACCAACTGAGTCGTCTGATTGATTTGAAAATTTGCACACGTGTCAAGGGCAGATGCCAATATACATAATATTGTGACTTTGTCCTAATATCCTAAGTAGAAACTAAATATATCAATGCAACCAAATCTGTGGACGTTAATTTTGACCAACTTAGTCCCCTGATTCACCTGAAAATTTGCACACGTGTCAAGGGTCGATGACAGTATGATGTTTTATCCTATTTGTCCTAATGTAGTGAACGGCATCATTGGGATAAAAGAATGTCGAAACTAAATTTATCAATGTAACCGAATCCTTCAACGTAATTTTCACCAACTTAAGAGTCATCTGATTGACTTGAAAATTTGCACACGTGTCAAGGGCCGATGACAATACAATATCATGTGTTTGTCCTAATGTCCTAAACAGGATCATCAGGATAAGAAAATGACTAACCTAATTTTATATAAAATGCTACACTTATGATATTAAAGACGTCACTAAGGCACTTTCTTGCATTTACCTTAAATTGTTTTAATTAAATAAATAAAGACAGGAGTTCAGAGATAGACGCCCGGGGAGAGGACCTGAGAAAAACACGAGACCCCGGGGAAGGAATCACGGGTCAGGCTATTGGTAGTGCACAAAGCGACAGAAGTTACTCTGGACAAAGGAATTAAATCGCTTAAAAATACTGAGAGGGAAATGCTCGGAGAAAGGACTGAGAGGAACAGGAAACATGGGGGAAAAAGACTACAGATCTAAGTTTACCCAGGGCCAGGAAATCCACAACAGCTGATACTGTAGTTAAACTAGTAATTGTAATCTTATATTGTTACAAAAAATTGATTTGAAAATTTTCAAAGAAAAATTTTAGATAGAAATTGGAATTCATAAAGTTTAAAAAGATTTCGTATTAACCACTTGGAAAAAATTGAATTTAAAAATTCGCAACAAAAAATTAAAAGTAAATTATAGATTAAAAAGCTAAACAGGCGTGCTTTAATAACAAACCAAACTAAAAAGTAAAAGATAACTTTTATGTATGAAGAGTTTGTTCTATAGTGGTCTATTAGAATTAAAAAATTGCAGCTAATGAAAATTAAGTCATATTAACAAAATAATCAATTTTATTATAAAAAGGTGTGAGGTGCCTGGCATCAAATATTGTAACTAGGGCTAGGATTTTTGATGCCCTATAAAATGCTAAAAATTGCACTTTAAAAATGCAGTTATGATCTCAAGAAATGCTCTATAATATTTTAAAAGTGTATTTAAAAATGAGAATTTTTATTTTAATATCAGTCTAAGCGAAATTCAAAATTACAATACAATAAACTAATGCAATTAAGCAAAGAGCGAGCTTAGTTAATGCAGCTGCAGAACAAAAGGACATTATATAAGTAATAGCCTTATTTTCCGGGAAAATAGTGTTCAGTTCATCAGTCTTGAACTGTGATGTACTCCCCTGGACAAAGAAAAAAATGAGTGATGTCTGGAACGCATGCATACATACATAGGTGCCTAAATACATACACACACACGTACATGACAGACAGTCAAGACATACTACTTGTTGAAAACTGAAAGCTATTTTGTACTCGTGGAGTTGTTCTCTGCCATTAAATTAACCTGGCTTTCCAGACGGCTCATTTTTACTTTCTCTACTGGTAATTAGGGGAAGTATTGTATTCCACCCAAAAATCTGATGTCGAGATTTCACCGGAAATATATGTTTTGAGATGTTTTTTTTTTAATCCAAAAAAAGCATTTTTAGAAAACGGTCCGTGTGTGTGTCTGTGTCAGTCTGTGTGTCTGTGTGGACAGCATAACTCAAAAACGAAAAGTTGGTTAAAAACCAAAGTTGATATTTAAGTTTAACGTCTTTCAAGGATGCAACACGAAGATTTTGAAGAAAATAGCCCCACCCTAAACTACCCTTTAGATGGAAACTTTTTCGAAAATTTTGATTTTCTTGAAAATGCCTCTAACGATTTTGATTAAAATGTCATATGTTTGAGATATTTTTATGACAAATGAAATATATGTCTTGAATTTTCTGGCTATAGCCCCTGTAGTCGTATTTACTCTGGACGACTTTTGCATAACTGGTAAACCGTTAGAGATAGACCAAATCATACTATACAAAAATGTAGATCTTGCAAAAATACACAATTTATGTCTCAATAACTTTTCTTGTAGGGTGAATCATTTCGGAGATATTTCTTGTTATGTGTGCGAGTTTCAGAACACTTGGAACTTTCGTGAAATGGATCATCGTTGTTCATTTTTTTACATGTTAAGTGTACAATGGCAACAGAATCTCAAAGCTTTAAAATATATGACTATCGCACAAAGCCTACTGTATTCTAACATTCTCCTTGCAGCAACAAGGAAATAAGCAACAAGATAATTTGTAGAAATGTTTATCTTAACTAACACGAAGAAGATATAGGAATAAGAGTTTGTAAGAATGGTTAGTACAAGAGTAGAGAAAGTCATGTGAATGCAATACATCAGATTTTTGCTTTTGTCCGAGGTTGTACAACAAACACCATTTGTAGATTTTCAAAGGAATGTGGTTGCCGGTTATCTGCTAATAAAGTCTTGTACATCGAGAAGCTCATTTTCACTTACACTGATGCCAGAGGAGCATACTTAAAGTAAACTGTGCCACTTGCTTCCAAGTCCTCTGGTAATTCTCCATGAGAAAAATTTCTACCGTAAGAGCATCTGCTATTGAAGTCAATGAACCCAAGTTTTGATTTATATTCAAAATGAGCATTAATTGTTTCGCTACAACCCTCCCGGCACTCCCATTCACATTTTCTAAGTTACTTGCAATTTCTTCACTAAATCTTTCTGCTCCACTAACTTGACTCCAGATTTTTCTAAGCAAGTTATGACACCAGATAGGAATCCAAAATTTTACTTTATGCAAGTTCTCTGTCCGAAAGAAGTTCGTGAGCTGCTTTGATAGAGCCCACATCACTACGATCAAACATGTTAATGATTTTCTTCACAACGTTTATGTTCTCGCAGTATCAGTTGCATGCTTCTATCCAAGTTGGGCATGGAGCCAAAGCAACATCAGGGAGTCAGACTTACTATACAACAAACTCTTCATACTTAAACATTTTCTACTTTTTTGTTGTTTTTCATTAAAGTGTTAAGTATTTTTCGGACCATAATTTGTTTCTGACTAACCATCATAAAAATACACGTGTCGCTATACAGGTGTCAACAGTAAAATCTCCGATGTGTTGCACTCGCATGACTTTTTCTCTACTCTTGTACAAATAAGTATAAAGGCTTATTCCTCTATATACGACTACTTCATGTTAATGGAGTTAAACATTTGCATAAATTGTCTTGTTACCTATTTTCTTGTAGGTACAAGGGAAATAAGTGCATACAACAGGTCTTTCAACAGCTATATGCTATGTGATGGCTTAAACATTCCCTTCAGAAGAAGAAGAAGAAGAAGAAGAAGAAGAAGAAGAAGAAGAAGAAGAAGAAGAAGAAGAAGAAGGACGTTTTAACTGAGAAAAGTAAAGACATTTGAAGGTTGAAACCAATGACATGGAATATCTATTTATTATATTGTTAGCTTAAAAATTATTTGATAGGATTGCTTTAACCAGATCTAAATACAATGTTGTGCAGTAAGATTTTCCCCTTTCTTACGGTTTGCCAGTTAGTAAATGTAATTCAGAGTACCTAAAGCTTCAGAGGCTCAGAAAATTTAACATACACGTACATTTCGTTTATGAGTTATGCTGCTCTCTCTGTCTCTCTCTCTCACACACACACACACACACACACACACACACACACACACACACACACACACACACACACACACACACACACACACACACACACACACACGGATGTTTTTCTAAATAAGCTTTGGGAGAAGTCAGACACAAATTTGCAGAAGCACTTCAGTTACACATTTCGTTGAAGATTTAAGGGAAATTTGTAGAAGCAGTAGAATCGATTGTTAAATATATAAAAACCCGTTTCTATATAATAGACTAGATGTTCCACACGCTTGACACGACATTACCAGAAACAACACAATAACGACAACAGTTAATACAATTACAAACAACCAAACAAGCAATTAATGAAGAAATCTCTGAAATTGCTGATGCCACAGAAATTGTATTTGAAATACGTTATGTGTTTTAAAGAAATCTAAACTTTCTGGGTAGGAAGTGTTTCTCTATTACCTATGGTTGGTTTATCAGCTACACCAAATTACACAACATTGCTTTCGAATGAAGAAGACTTCAACGGCTATTCTCAGAAAATTCATTTCTTAACCACACGATATTTTAACCAATTAGTCAGAAATAACCTTGGAAATGGAAAGTATGAAATATATTCCGCGAAGGGTAGTTTGCACTGTCATTCTACCTCCGACAAAAGATATAATTAACCATTTCTACAAACATTTATCCTGCTTAATCTGAAATAGAGAAATAAAGCTTCTTAGGAACACTGTTGAAGAATGGGTAAAGAAAATCATGTGAATGTAACATCAATCATATTTTATTACTTTACCACGCACAGTACATAAAGTAGAGGAAGCATTGTATTCCACCCAAAAATTCGATATTGAAATTTCAGCGGAAATACATGTTTTGAGACACCCTGAATCCAAAAAATTATTTTTAGACAAAGCTCCGTGTGTGTGTGTGTGTGTGTGTGTCTGTGTGTGTCTGTGTGTGTCTGTGTGTGTGTGTGTGTGTGTTTGTGTCTGTGTCTGTGGACAGCATAACTCAAAAACGAGAAGTCGGTTGAAAACCAAAGTTGGTATTTAAGTTTATCGTTTTCCAAGGGTGCGACACAAAGATATTTCTCCACCCTAAACTACCCTTTACACGGAAAATTTTTCGAAAATTTCGATTTTCTTGAAAATGACTAACGATTTTGATTAAATTGCTATAATATTCGAGATATTTTATGGCAAATGAAATGTATATCTTGAATTTTCTAGCTATAGCCCATGTGTCCTAATTACTCTGGATGACTTGCATAACTGGTAAACCGTAAAACTATTTCGGAGATATCTCTCGTTATTTATGCAACTTTTGGAAAACTTATACTTCTCTCAAATGGAACATAGTTGTTCATTTTTCATGTTATCCGTGCAAAGAGAACGGAATTTGAAAGCTTTAAAAGATTCGCCTATTCGCTCAGCCTACTGTATACGCATATTTCCCTTGTACTTTGATTTTCTTGAAAACGGCTCTAACGATTTTGATTAAAATGCCATATGTTTAAGATTTTTATATGACAAATGAAATGTATATTTTGAATTTTCTGGCTATAGCCTATGTAGTCCTGTTTACCCTGGAGGACTTTTCACTAACTCGTAAACCGTTAGAGGTAGACCAAATCTTACTGTACAAAAATGTAGATCTCGCTAAAGCACAATTTATGTCCAAATAAATTTTTTTTGTAGAGTGAACCATTTCGGAGATATTCCTTGTTATTTGTGTCAGTTTCGAAAAACATAACTTCGCGAAATGGAACATTGTTGTTTATTTTTTTATATTAAGCGTGCAAAGTGAACGGGATCTCAAAGCTTTAAAATATTTGATTATCACTCAAAGCCTTCTGTATTCTAATATTCTAAACAATAAGATAATTTGTACAAATGTTTATCTCAATTTACTCGAAGAAGATATAGGAATAAGGGTTTGTAGGAATTGTTAGTACAAGAGTAGAGAAGGTCATGTGAGTGCAACACATCAGATTGTTTCCCCACTACTTACCCTTGGTTCCATCCAAAAAACTAGATGACATAAAATGTATATCTTGACGCCTCGGGGAATATCCTGTGAGGTACTCTGCATTCTAAATGGATTTTTATAAAATTCGTAAACCGGTAAGAGATAATGCTGTCATTCCCAAAAAATTCAGACTGAGAAAATACGTTTGGATTTTTATCGTAGATACTAATAAAATGAAGTGGACTTGAGCTGCTGTTCTCAGAAAATGCATTTCTCAGCCATATGACATTTTAATCAAATTTGTCATATATACTTTTGAAAATAAAAGGTTTGAAAAATCTTCTATGTGAAGGGGAGTTTGAGGTGACTTAACAGAAATACCAGAAATACAAAATAAAAGATATTTGAAGAGACAATTATATGAATACATAATATGTTCTGAAACATAAAACAAACACACTGAAGGACAAATTTCCTGTACTATAGGTTGCTAAACACTAGTTCAAGTAAAACGCAACTGTGAAATATACGTTTTTCGTTTACAGTGACATCAAGGAAGTAACTGTAGAATGTTGCCGGGGGGGGGGGGGGGGGTGCTTGAGCGTTAGATATAGGAATAAGTAACTGGGCGAGGGAGCTTCGCTCGGCTCTTTTTTTAATCGTGTTTTTTTTTTTTGAGAAGATACTCATTTAGATGAACTTGAAAAGCAAACTGTAAATTTTCACTCTTGTCGGAGCCGTTTCCGTGACGAGACCATCAATATCCTGGCTTGTTTGTTGCAATTGGCCCATTAACAGAGAAATTATGGCCAAAATAAGGTATCGGATAATTGTGACTGTTACTCATAAAATAATATAGCTAAGTGAACTTTCTCTAGGTTTTCGGAAAGCTCTTGACAATACGTTTAATATCCTGGCTTTTTTTTTTTGTTGAAATTGACCCATTAACACAGACATTATGGCCATAATAAGACTTCGACTAATTGTGACTGTTACGTGGAAAATCGCGTTTTTTCAGGAATGACACCTACATAGATAAACTTAATAAGCAAAACCCTACCTGAATACAAAATGTTATCGAAATCGTTATACTCGTACAAGAATTGCTCGTTTAAACACATAAGATTCTGTGTGAGAGTTTAGGAGCAGGACATTGTAACATTCTCTCACTTATGTCGGTTTTTGTGATGAAGCATTGACTACCTAAAGTGACTGCAAGTTTATATCCTATCCGGGAATATGTATAATATCGGCCCCTCGAGAAAATGAATGAAATATCGCGTTATCCACAGATTTTGTATTTTTGATTACGATTTTTAAAGTTTTATTTGGTTTCAGTTTTTATTTATGAGAAAATTCCATGCGGGTGCTGCCACTGTTTTATTTCAATTGTATGGCTGATATTACGCAAATAAATATTTATAAACGAGTATCATGTGCGCTAAAATAATTAAGTTATTTATTTACGATTAATTGCCTAAACACGGGCTAAATTTCGATGACACAGGACCCCGTCTTCCTGGTCATACAGACATACTGAAACAACCAACCTAACCTAACCTAAACCAGTGATGAATACAACCATTTTCCCCGGGGGGATATTAAGCTTGACGGGAGGTTGGGGAGGGGGGAGGAGAATGTTGATGATATATAGGTACATTAACAAATAGACATGAATTTCTCGGGAGGGGACTTTGTAATTCGCGGGGCAGGATTTCCCCCCGAGCCACCCTTTGAGTCCATCACTCCACTAAACTAACCTAACCTAACACGGGCTAAATTTCGATATCACACGACCCTGTCACCCCGAACATATAGACCCACTAATCTAACCTAACCTAACCTAACACGGATTAAATTTGACTGTAAGACTTATGCTTATGTGCAAAACACGACGCCATGCGAGTAGAGACTATGACGTTCTTGTACAACAGTTTCAGTATCTCACGCTATCCAGGAAACCAAATCATTTATTTAGAAACACTTGTACTTATTTCCTTGTAAAAACATTATTAAATCGTTTTAGCGCATTGGTTTATAAATATTTATTTGCTAAATATCCGCCACACAAGAGAAATAAAAATCGTTGCAGCACGCGATGGAAATTTCCTCATTAATCAAAAACGAAGTTTGATCAGCAAACAAAGCTTTGAAAACCGTAATCAGGGATAACAAGATCTATCCATTGCACTGTATTTCTTTCATTCTCTAGAGGGGTCAATTTTATACATAATTAGCAAATAAACTTGATTTAGAATGTTCGCGTAATTCTCATGTCCACATTATGTCTTATTCCACACATTCACTTGTTATCCATTATCATAAATGCTAACAATTGAAATGTTGACTTACCCAGTACTAATCTTCAATCTCCTTAAGCGTTCTTCTTCACAAACCGCTAGCTACTTACTTCATATATGAAACACCACGAAACTGACAACAGAGAGTTCTTCTTGCGCACTTTAATAGGAAGTGTTTCCCCCACTTCCCATCTCATGAGACATAACTGAGGCAGCCATCTTGACGTGACGTGGGACTGTGAGGCGTTGTCAAATGTATTTTCCTAGTAATTCGCGCAGGGATATTTTGATTTGTTATACACATCTACAGCACTGAATTTGAGCTGTTTAACCGAGACCATGTACAAACCAAATAACACAAGGAAGTTCTGAATGCACGCGTATATTCAATTTTCTGTACATTCACAATATGTAGTTATCCGTTATAGGTACATTCTGTTTCCATATGTAGTTGCTACAAAATGTAGAAAAGCTTCAGATGATGTGCCACTTGAAAGAAGTGGTTAAGTCGATGCGATAAGCATACAAATTGATTATCTGTTGGGTTATTCGCCACAAATATTTGACAACAAATTGATTCCGATTTGAGGGACCAAATTGCGGAAACTTTGGAAATTAAACACGTAGTTACGTACCAATACTTTTAGCGGTTTTTAAGGGCTAGGCAGTCGATGCCGATTTAATACGCAGTAGTTTATGTTGATTAGCAGATACTAAAGCGCATTTGCTACGTCCTTTATCTAGTACTAGCATTCCATTAATATTTGTCTTACGTAAAATCCATCACCCTTCGCCGAGTTTGAACCCGAGATCAGAGGTTAGCATTTTAACCCTAGACCACGGAGGATGACATAAATGTTTGTGTGTCAGACATTTGACATCAAACTGATATGAAACGGACTCATCCAGAGTCTGGTATGAACCGTCATTGTGAAGCATGCTTTTCACTCACTCCAATGAAATATTTCATTACTCCTCGCTTTCGCCATTTACCTAGGCCTAAACTTTCATCGTAGACTAAAGCGTATGTGAGTCGGACTTGATTCAAACCAATAACAGATTGAGTCATTCGGGGCTGTGGAACACAGATGATTAAAGATTTCTGCCAGGATTAAATTAATAGTAGTAGTAGTAATAATAATAATAATAATAATAATAATAATAATAATAATAATAATAATAATAATAATAATAATAATAATAATAATAATAATAATAACAAATAACAATAATAATAACAATAATAACAATAATTATATAATAATAATAGCAATAATAATAGTAATAATAATAAATAATAATAAATAATATCTAATAATAAATAATAGTAGTACTGGTAGATACACACTATAGAAAATCACAAGTATCCTTATCTTCCTTGCAAATTTGTAGATCATTATTCGTGATACAAACACTAAAAATCATTAAAGTAAGTCAACGCAGGAGTACAGCTTTGAATTAGAAAACATCTCCCTCTAGCCTTAATTATTCGGGGCCTATTATTACCCAAATGTTCTTGCAGAGGAGATTTTTGTAAATTATTTTGCAAATCTCAACAAGCAGTCTTAAAACGGCAACAGAGTTTTTGGCTGGCGATTTTCAGGAAAGGAAAAATGGTAATGTAAATATCCTTAGAAGTAATGTTTTTTAGATAACTAAAAAGCATAAGAGATATGTACTCGTTTCTAAATTTACTTTCTAAAGTAATTCCTGTTTTATTTTCAAATCATGTGATATGTGTTTAAGAGAAAGTGTTTTTGGGATAAGTTTGGGAGACAAGTTTTAAATTTGCTTCCAATAATTTGAGAACTGCAGCGCAAGTGTATTTATTAACCTGTAAATAATTAAAAACTATATTTTTTCCCCTCTAGGGCTATCCATTGAATTAATCAGACACTTTGGATGGTTGGTTTAGAAAATATCTCAAATATCTGACAAAATATAAAATAATTGGTTAAGAAATACAACATTTTCAAACTAAACGAGTTCGTTTCTATATTGGGAATCAACCTTCAAATCTTTATATCATAAGTTGTAGCAGGGAGCATACGAAAAGGAAAAGGAAAAGAATCCGCGCACTTTCAAACATACTCTGTTAGATGATCTACTTCGGAAAATGTAAAGTTAAACGAAAAATATTTCGGAAAAGGCTAATGCTATCAAAAAAGAAAAAAAGAAAGAAAGAAAAAAGAAAGAAAAAGAAAGAAGAAAAAAAGGTTTGATAGACACAGATAGCTATTTTAATAATCTCTATATTATTACTGTATTAAGTTCTGTTTGTACCAATATCTCAAACGTACGATAGTTTAAACATGAAACAATTTTTAAGGAAAATTTAAAACGCAAGTAAATATTTTGCATATAAGTTTGCTTGGGGAGAGATCCCTGAAGACCACTGCACTTAAAGCAATTTTGAGGTTTCAAAACCTATGTAGAATGTCTACGGAGAACTTTTGGGTAATTTTATCTGCCATTAACAAACGGACGAGATAGAAAATAATACGACAATTCTTAAATTTTTTGTCTTTTAAGATGCATTAACAAAATAGTTAAAATGTACAGTAATGTCACATAATTTTAAATTTAATTGTGCTTTTGGGTTTTGGCTAATAGGTATTTAAAACAACTATTTTTATAGCTCTTGAAAAATCTATGTGTAACACAGATTAATGTAAAATGTTTATTTCAAACTGTGAATCAATTTGAATTAAATTTCTTAATGTATATAAAATGCATACATGTTTAATGCAAGTTCTTTTCAATATCTGTTTTATATAATCTATAACCGAAGTCTTGGCATAGGTAGAGCTCCATTAATTAATAAACAGTTTCTGAAAATATAGAAAATTTAATTAAGAATGTAGAAAATGCATTGCGTATAACACATGAATAGGCAACAGACAGTTTTTAGAATAACAACGTTCTGTAAATATAAGGTACTTGAAAACATTTTGCATAAAAAAGTTGCACCAAACGTGCCTTTTTTTAACCTCTGTGATCAAATGGTCGGTGTTCTGACTATTCAATCCAGAGATCAAAGTTTCGATTCCTGGCTGGAACTGGGAAAGTTTTCTTTAATTAGAATCATTCCCTACCCTCCATAAATCTGGAAATATGAACAGGAGAGGGAATGTGAATTTTTGTTAACATGTTTCCGATGAAAATCAGTAAAAACCAACATGTAAAAATCTAGAATCAGGAGTTATTTGTTGATAAGTGAGAGCTCCCAACAAGATCGCAGAGGTTAAAGAAGACTGCAAATGGTAGTGGAGAAGGAAAGAAACAGAATTAGAGAAATAAATAATTTAATTAATTAAATATATAATAAATAAATATGTATATGTGTCTAAGATCGCCTCTGTAGCAGTGGTAGCGCACCTACCTCTGACGGGTTCGATCCCTGGTACAGACATTGGAATTTTTCCTCTACTGACACGGGGTGCACTCAGCCTCGTTAGGTCTCGGAGGGACCAATTGAGGAGCCACTTGATGAAGAAGTAGGACCCCAGGTCGTGAAGGCAGCATAACTGGCTCGGAGCGATGTCTAAGTCCCATCCTCCAGTACTGCACCCCACTCATGATACCTTTAGTGGGCAGAGGTGGTGGGGCGCAGCGGCCGGGCGGCAAGTCTTAGCCTTTCATGGGCGGTTGCGCTGTGTTTTATATATATTTGATCAATGAAATAGCAAATTGGCTATTATCTCCTTTGCAGCACAAGAAGTGCGTTATCATGGAACAGTAAGTCTAGCCGAACGAGGTGGTGCCGCGGCAACGTGTGCGACTCGCATTCGGGAGGTCCCGAGTTCGATACCCAGTGACCGACCATTCTGAATTGGTTTCCCCTTGCCACCAGGCGAATGCTGGGGTGGATTCTCTTCTACACGGATTTCTTTCCCGTGTCTTTTCTTTTTCATTTTCTTCCCATATCATCTTTCAGGTTTGGTTCGTAGCGCGGTACGTTCCCGCAAATGCGGACAGATGGCACATTTGCTTGCGTTCTGGGAACACTCCTTTACTGACTTTAGGTTGCTGCCCGGGCTGCAAGGGTCGATTCGTTGCCCTCTCCGCGGGCGGAGGAAATGCTATAGTCGTGCGCCAGATGCCAATATCTGCAACTATTGGGGACTTCTGTACGTCTCTGAGCTTCGCTGGCTCCGTTGTCTGACAAGCCTCCGGTCTCACTTCTCCTCATCCCTTTCCCCTGGGCTGCAATAGATCCATGTCGGGGTCGTGGTGGGTCAAGGTGTCCCCCTCCGTTTTTATACACAACACATCACAAGGCAAATTCTAGGCGTTATGTTAAAAAAAAAAAAAAAAAAAAAAAAAAAAAAAAAAAAAAAAAAAAAAAAACTTTAAAATTAAATATGCTTCCACTACGCTCAGTTCTATATAAAACAAAAGTTAAGAATATTCATAAAATAAATATTTTGTTGTTTAACGACGCTATCAATTGCTAGGATCACATCAGCATCGCCGGTGTGCCGGAATTTTGTCCCTTAGGAGTTCTTTTACACGCCAGTAAATTTACAATACTACATTTTTAAGCACACTTAAAAACCATCGGTCTGGACCGGATTTGAACCAGCGACCTTGGGACCAGTAAGCCGCGTCTAACCAACTGAACCACCCAGACCGACAAGAAAATATAAATGGGTTAATGTTCATTCAGTATGAGAAAATAACACCTACCCTGCACTAATGCTTTCATTACAGCTTTATAAAGCTAAACCAACAGCATCAGCACATGAACCATTTTAATAATTTATTCTCTTATTTTAGGAAAAAAAAAAAAAAAAAAAAAACATCCAAAGTGACACGATTTGAATATTGAAAATGTAATACTACAAATGGCTTGCTTTTATTCCATAGAGTATTACTTCACATCTCAGTTTACCCTCCTCCTATGCAGGACTTAATCCCCTGGGACTTACAAGTGAGCGTTTGAGGTCAGATGTTTTCCAAGGAGCAGACAAACTGAGGATTACCTTACAGATCAACCTTGCACATAAATGTGTAATATATAATACATTATCTGTATCTTTACACTTTTTTCTATTCTTTAAAAATAAATATTTCTGCGAAACTTAGTGAAATCGGTAATAAATTGTGATGGGTTCAGAAAGTCAACTGAATGATTGGCATAAAATTTGAAAACAATTCTTGTTTGAAGAGACCCATACATCATCTCAGTACTAATTTTATACTCAGGAGAAATTGGGATTAAAGTTATGTATCATTTTTGGCACAAATTCATATATGAAAGGTAAAATAGAATAACATACAAATCAAATTTGGCGACTCTTTGGAGTAAAATAACCGATACTCATCAAATTGGTAGGTACTGAGCTTCTTTGGAAGGAGGAGAAGAATAAGAACGAGAAGAACAAGGAGAAGGAGGTAAAAAAAACGAGGAAAAGAACAAGAAAGAGGAGAACGAGAAGAGGAGGAAGAAACAGAAGAAGAAGAAACAGAAGAAGAATAAGAGGAAGAGGAAGAAGAGGAAGAAGAGGAAGAAGAAGAAGAAGAAGTAGAAGAAGGAGGAGGAGAAGAAGAAGGAGGAGAAGAAGAAGGAGAAGAAGAAGGAGAAGAAGAAGGAGAAGAAGAAGGAGAAGAAGAAGGAGAAGAAGAAGGAGAAGAAGAAGTAGAAGAAGAAGAAGAAGAAGAAGAAGAAGAAGAAGAAGAAGAAATGATTTGAGTGCTATCGACCGACATTTTGCCTCTGTAAGTCCAGCGCATATTCGATCGTGAATCAGCACAGTGGAAAATTTTGCAACAGGAAATGACGCCATCTTCCAGAAGTTTCTGAAATGTAGCAACGCTGCAAAACTAGCTGTAATGGCCGCTTGTGTGACGACATGCGCGAGAAATCGCACTAGGAGAGGAAATGTATCTGACAGCCAATAAGTAAAGGCGTTACAAAACTGACAAAATAAAAAAAAAAATAAAAAACAAAGAAACCGGTAAGAGGAGGTTACCCCTCTTCGCTTCTTAAAGCTATGTGTGGAACAAAGGACGGTCTTTGATGACGTCATCACTTATATTTCTCTTATGAAAATTATTCGGGAGTTCTGGTCTTCAAATTTGGAAAACAGAAAATCCATATTTAATGAAACTGAATCAGAAAAGTCCTTGTGGGGGCCACAAAGAGACTACGTACGACAAATAGGAAATCATAGGTGATCAAAAATTTTATCTTTGTAATAATCAAAGGAGAACGAAAAATCTGTACACATTTTAATCATAGGCTTGTAATGCAAGGAAAAGAAGCATTGCTTCCGCTTTGACAGTAGGAAGACAACAATTTGTGTATTTAATAAGTTACCCAAGTTACATATGTGGGGACTTTAGCCATACAATTTTCAAACAAGTGCGCACAAATAGTGAAGTTGTAATTTATGGAGAGGATTGCCACGTGTTTGAGCAGGCCATTTGGTGCGGTTCTTTTAAGAAGTATTTTAACGTGGTATTATCCCGTTTTGCTGTAAGTTGTTTCTGTATGTCTCAGTGATCAGTCGGTAGAGCTATGAAGATTCTTTTATTATCTCTGATCGCTGCTACAGAATAAAGCATTCATTGAACTCCATTTGAACACACTGAGATTTATTCGCACTTTTTTTCTTTTAATTATTACAAACAATATGTCTTCATATGATTTTGTTGCTTCCTTACTGCTTCATATTCCTTTCACTCGTCCGAAGTAATTTATTTTATAATCTCTCAAGACGTTACCGAGAGAAAGCGTCTATCTACATTAAACTCATCGATGCAATAGTATAAATTACACAATTTGCACTTTCTCGTAAAACTTCCGAGAAAAGGCGTCCATTCTGCTTGAAAACTACATTGCAAGAGAGATTGGAAAATTATTTCATCCGTTGCCAAGACAATATCGTTAGGATGTTGTCTTGCTTGACAGCACCTTCACATGACGTCTTTGATTACGTCATGTTTTGCATATAATATTCGATCTCGGAGATGCTAAGAAACTAACATTGAGTTACATTATAAACATTTTTAACACAAAACAATCATTAATTACATAAACATATTGGAATGTTGAAATTAACAATAGCTAACTCTTCATAAATTAATAATGTTCAAATTAACAAAAGAATAAGTCAAGTAAACGCAGTCAGGTTAATGCTTGATTTAAACATTCCGTTGGAAATATAACTGTTTCATATGCGCCTTGTGTTGTATTTAAAGTTTCCGCTTTTTACACAAACTTTAAATATCACACAACACTTCCTCATGGCGATCTTTCTCAATCACTAATCATTAAATTGGATAATTTCACAATTCTGTATGACGTATATTTTTGCTTTAACCTGACACAGCATGTATTGTGATTATCTTCCCACATTTTATATTATTTTATATTGATAAACATTTCCACACGTTCACAAAATGATATTTACATTGCCTAGGTATTACAATTTTTTAGATACAGTTACCAACATGTTCTATCGTTAGTTTCTGAATTGTACATATTTTTTAAACGAGTTTCCAGAAAATGTACATTATATTACATAAGAATATCAATTATCCATTCTTTTGTGACAAGGTAATATTTTATGGTTAGCTTTAGCCATTACCTACAATGTTTCTTGTTAGTACCCTTGCATTCTACATAATTATTATACATGTTTACATTCTTTGAGGTAGTGTAATTGGATTACAAATATTGCAGAGAAAACCAAATGTATCACTCCACTTGCTGGAAAACCTAACATTATCCAATAGCTCATTTTCATTATAAACGTCGATTCTCCTCATAACATTCAATTCCTCGATTAATACACCTTTTATATTTATTTTTGGCATCATTATGTGTAAAAAATACATTTTTGTCTCACTGTAGACATTATTTTTCTTATTACTCATTTAATTCTATTTCATCGAAGCTTTTATTTTATTACATTATAAATTCTCTATTACGTATTTTTTTAAATCTAGCACCTTCTTTGACAATAAAGAATGTTACTACCAATAGGTAATTAATTAAATTTGTAACAAGCCTGGGTACCACTAATCAATTATTTCATTTCACCAATAGCTTTACTTGATTTCTAGGATAGCTATGACATTTTCTATACCTAGTTTGAAATGAATTCCATGGCATCGAAATGTATTTTTAGAATTGTAATTTTTGTTTGAGAAATGGCCTAAATGGTTGTTATTAATTAGATACTGTGTTCATCACTGGACTAACCTAGAGAAGATGACTATATTTACATCACCCTTTTAAAGCCTTCTCCTACTCTCTTTGTAAGTTAAAATGTTAACTAAACCAAATCATTAGTTAATGTAAAACTATAAAATTAACAAGAAAATGAACATTACAAAACATGTTTCTTTTAAATGTCTTTTACCAGTTATTCTTTTTCACAATGTAATGCCATTTCGTCAACATTGGACTATCGGTATCTGCGATGTTTATTGCTTCTCTGGCACCTTTGTTGTGCCGAATGCTTTGATTTTGAAGATAACCTTTATTCAACTGCCAACGTTCGTATTGTTCATGAATGCATATTTCCCTGCGTATTTAATAGGAATGTTTACATTAATGTTTTGGACGATAAATTTGTTCCCAAAATTGCTGTTTTGGCTCAGGTATCGGCTGAAATTTTTGTAACTACTGGGTTGCTGAGTTCTCTTCCTAAAAAATCGTGGTTTTTGTGTGTTATAGCATAGTAACAATTTCTTTGATTTACTTCTAACCTCACTTCCGTTACCACGTAACCTAACTTCATTCTCGATTTTACATACAAATCAGTTCTTAATATATACATGCATTTCGCAATTCTGTCATTTGCTGTTTTCCTATCAGCTCCTGTTACATCTATTCCTTTACCTTTATGATATATTTTATTTCGCTTACTTAAATTCTTAGATTCTTCTACATCTTCTGTATTAGGCACGTCATATTCACACATTTTATTACAATCAATATGTCTGCATATCATTAACTCGCTTGCCTTACTGTTTGACATTCCTTTGGCACGTCCTCAAAACGTTACTGAGTAACAGTGTCTCTCTTCTTTAAACTCATCGATGCAATAATATAAATTACACAATTTGCACTTTCTGATAACACTTCCATTCTGCTTGAAAACTACATTGCAAGAGAGATTGGAAAATTATTTCATCCGTTGCCAAGATAATACCGTTAGGATGTTGCCTTGCTCGACAATACCTTCACATTACGCCTTTGATTACGTCATGTTTCGCGTATAATATTCGATTCCTGAATTATCTCGGACATGCCAAGAAACTAATGTTGATGTAGATTATAAAAGCTTTTAACTCAAAACAATAATTAATTACATAAACATAGTTGGCATGTATGTTGAATTGTTGAAATTGACAATGACTAATACTCTCCATAAATTAATATTGTACCAGTTAACAAAATAGTAACATCAATTAAACGAAGTCAAGCTAATGTTTGATTTAAATATTGCTTTGGGTACACAGCTGTTTCAACAGTTTGCACTTTTGCAAGTAGTTCTGTGGAGCAAGTAGCATGTGTTGTTTGCTGATGGTCGATACACTAACGATGTCATCGCGTTTTGCGGAAGCAAGATATATCTCACTTATTATCTCTGTGAGGATAATTCAGACTACTGCTTGTTAGAGGTCATAAAATAAAATAAACACAATTTGCAGCCGTTTAGTATTACTTAAATGAAATGTAAATTTGTGATCTATAATACGTTACTAATTGAATACCCGTTTCTCAAGTTTCATTTCTAAATACAGAATTACACGTGTTTTGGTAATTAGGAGTAATGCTTACTGGAAACAATTTTAAAACTGCAAATTGCTTGTGCTTTATGGTGAGAACATGAATGCAGTGGGGAGCAATGAAGCATGCGAGGAAAAAGTGCTATGTTGTATATGAAATCTTGAATCGAGGTTGTTCTTCATTTACCCATGCAGAAATGACAGAAATAATAAAAAAAGGTAGGTAAACTCAGAATATGAAAAATAAAATGAAATAAGAACGAATGCTCCCAGTTTTAGACATTTATGACACAGGGTGGCTTACAGCTTGTAAAAATCTGATGTGTTGCACTCACATGACATTCTCTACTCTTGTACTAACCATTCTTACAAACTCTTATTCCTATTACCTTTATGTTGATAATAAACATTTGCAGAAATTAGCTTATTTCCTTGTAGACGCAAGGGGATTATGGGAATATACTAGACTTTGAGCGATAGTCAAATTTTTTAAAGCTTTCAAATTCCACCATCTTTGTACGGTTAACATATAAAAAATGAATGACGATGTTCCATTTGACAGAAGTATAAGTTCTCCAAAACTCAACAAATAACAAGGAATATCTACGAAATGATTCGCTCTAAAAAAACTTTTATTTCGACATAAATTGTATGTTTTAGCAAGATCTACATTTTTTGTATAGTGAGTTTTGCTCTATCTCTTACGGTTTACTAGTTCATTCGTTCGTTCATTCATTCATTCATTCATTCACTCACTCACTGACTTACTTACTCACTCACTCACTTATTTATTTATTTGTCTGTTTGTCTGTCTCTCTCTGTCTCTCTTTGTCTGTCTATCTGTCTGTGTCTTTCTGCCTGTCTGTCTGTCTGTGTGTCTATCTGTCTATTTGTCTGTGTATCTGTCTGTCTGTTTGTTTGTATATCTATCTATTAATCTATCTGTTTATCCATCTATGTATTTGATTATTTATTGGTTTGTTTGTTTATTTATTTATTTTTGCATTCAGTGAAACATCTATCTATTTATATCTAATTTTTGGATGGAATGCCATACCTCCTGTACTTACTATAGGTAAGCAGAAAAGAAAGTAATAAACGATAGTTGGTAGAGAAAGTCATGTGAATGTAATGCATTAGATGTTGTTAAAGTGTTTTTGTTAAAGTGTTTCCTGCATTTTGTCGACACTATGGAAATACTGTATATCTACACCTTCACTTTTTGAACTTGTAGCGGTTTATTTAGGTTACAAACGGTTGGATTTTCCTAGAATGCGGGGTCGCAATTGTCCCCAAATATGGAATATCGTATTACCAGGGCAATAAAAAAGGACTTCGACTGCGGTGATCTTTATGACCTAAGAAACAAGCGTGGGACGTTCGTCGCTTTTTCGCTAAAAAGGAATAGTCACGCATCATGAACAGTTGTCATTAAAACCGCCAGTGGAATGTGTTTGTTCGCTAAGTTATCGCCGAGCGCGCCCTTTCTGTCACTTTATGACTTTCTGACAGATGGTGGACGAGCTCAAAATCACGTTTACTCTAAATACCAACAGTATGACGCATTTCTGTTGCAAGGCAAAACAAACGAAGCTTTTACAGCACATTCTGCTGTCTGGTGCTGTGTTGGCGTTGTTATTTATATGAAAATGAAATCAATAATTGACTAACATCCGGTCTTGCATCCGGAATAGTAATAGCTGAGGCGAGGAATGGTCACATTTTATGTAAGACTGGCAGACTTTGCTCAATGCCACCCAGATTCAAAGCACACAATACACATATTCATCACAAAAACTGTCATTTTCATTCGAAATGCTGTCTAATAGCCAGAAGAGACTTTGATGGTCACGTAAGAGATGAATCTTGGTGATGTGGAAAAACTAAGGAATTCGTATTTTTACTGTATTCCACCTAATTTGATGTCAACAGTTTTTCAACGGAAATACAGTTTTGAAACCCCTTCACGCCAAAAAAAAAAAAAAAAAAAAAAAAGCAGTTTTACCATCTCTGCTATGTAAAGTAGGTAGGGGAAGTATTGCATCCGACCCAAAAATTTTGATGTGGAGCTCCCACCGGAAACATACCTGTTTTAAGTACCCTGAATTAAAAAAAAAAAAAAAAAAGCAATTTTAGAAAAACGTGCGCGCGCGCGTGTGTGTCTATCTATTTGTCTGCCTGTGAACAGCTTAACTCAAAAACGAAAATTTGTATAAAAACCAAAGGTGGTATTTGAGTTTAAAGAATACGACACCAAGCTTTTGAAGAAAATTCCTCCACCTCAAACAACTCTTTATGTAGAAAATTGCTCGAAAATAATGATTTTCTCAAAAACGACTTTGATCTTATATGTTTAAGAAATTTTATGGCAAATGAAATGTAAATTTTCAATTTTCTGGCTACAGCCCATGTAGTCCTATTTACTCTTGATGGTTTTTGCATAACTGGTAAACCGTAAGAGATAGACAAAATCTTACTAACAAAAGATGTAGATCCCGTTAAAACACGCAATTTATGTCGAAATATATTTTTATTTTCTCTACTTCGTGAAGTGAGCAGGGGAAACATTGTATTCGGACCAAAATTTCATCCCGAAATTTCATCGGAAGGGCATGTTTTGAGCTCCATGAATTAAAAAAAAAAGGCAATGCGCGCGCGCGTGTGTGTGAATAGCGTAACTCAACACGAAAAGTCCTTAAAAACCAAGTTTAGTATTTAAGTTTAATATATTTCCAGGATGCTATACGAGGATTTTGAAGTAAATTTATTCACCTTAAACTACTCTTTACGTGGAAAATTGTTCGTAAATTTGATTTTCTCGTAAATGGCTCTAACGATTTTGATTAAAATGCCATAAGTTTAATATATTTTATTTCAAATTAAATGCATAGTTTGAATTTTCTGGCTATAGCCATGTCCTTCTATTTACTCTTAATGACTTTAGCGTAACTGGTAGATCATAAGGGATAGACCAAATTCTTACTATACAAAAATGTACCTACCTAAGGTAGAAAAAATAGCAAAAGTAATAATAATTACATAATTTATCCTATCACGATAACCCTTTTAATCAGGCGTTTTACTAAATGTAAGTTTGTGTAGTTTAAAGAAATTTTTATTTTGCTGGACTGAAATTAAAATTTAAGATTAATTTCTTCAGATTTAGGCTAAATGAAATAACATTAGAATAAGTACGTATTTTTTTGTGGAGTCAACCATTTCGAGATATTCCGTGTTATTTGTGTGTTTTGCAACTCTCATAGGTACTTCTCTCAAATGGACGGTCGTTATTCACTTTTTGTATCTCTTGTCCGTGCAAAGAGAATGGACTTTCAAAGCCTTCATATAGCGACCAGCTTCAAAACATTTGACTATCACTCAAAGGCTACTGTATTCCTATGTTCCCCTTGCATCTACAAGATAATTAGCAATAGGATAATTTCAGCAAATATTTAACTCAACTAACAAGAGGAAGATATAGGAATAAGGCTTTGTAAGAATAGTTAATACAAGAGTAGAGAGAGTCATGTGATTGCAACACATCAGATATTTTTAGAATGAGATCCCTATAGTGTTGATGCCGTGGGTTGTGTACTTAATCTCTGACGCCGTCTCCAATCTTGTTTCCCAGTGTATCTGCTGCCAGTTACCTCAGTGATGAACAAGGCGAGGCACTTCTGTATGACCTGCTCTTCAAGCTTAGTGCACACGGACCGTAACCCACGAAATGCCGGGCAGTGACAACATAAACAGAACTGCCTCTTATGCGCACTCAATCAAACGAGGTATAGTGGTGTACCTAGGTTAAAAATTCAGAATAAAATATTTTTAATTCTGAATACTGAGGTTTTTGGAAATAATTGTTTCTTCAGTTCTTAAACATGTTTCTTACGGTGCAGTTTTCCATCCAATTGTTCTGAAATTTGCCAAGTAGATTCCCAAAACACAAGCAACTAAATCTGTTATAGTACAACATTTTTTCTTTTGTGCGGTTTTTGTGTTATACTTTTAAAAATAGGCATATAAAACTTAAAAAAGAGGTGAAATTCAAATGATAGAATTTTAAATAAATATTTCCTTTTAAGTTAGAGAGAGGTGAAGTGATTCCGCACTGAGCCAACAGTTGAGACTATTGTATGTCAGATCTCGGGAGGAAGGGATGAAGTGAGAGCGCTCCACGGCCATGTTGTAACATGGGCGAGTAGCGCGAGCCAGCGTGAGGGTCCCTAATGTGTGCTAGAGATTCTTCATCTCGACACCATTCGTCGAGAACACAGTTACATTTAGCAAGGTCCCCATCCAGGCAATGCGCTCATCGGCAACACTTCCGACCCTGAAACCAGGTTGAAAGGAAAGTGCATTCGCCTGGTGACCCGGGAAAACCCCCGAAAAGATTCATGGGTCAGGAAGGTGGGCCGTAGGAATCAAACCCACAACCTACCGGATTCGAGTCTCTCACGTTACTGCAGGGATATCTCACTCGGTATTTTTATTTTAAACTAAATCTAGTAATACAGAATTATATGTACGTTGTAATCAGTTAAATGATGAATTTTTAAACATGATTTTTGTTTTTTAAATTGCATTGTGTGGAATATTTATCATAGGATAATAAAACACAGCTTTAAAATTCAACAACTATCTTGAAAATAAATGTTCAGGTTATTTGACTGTTTTGGCATTAAAATATATTTAATCTTAATCACATTTTCATGTTTTTGAACATTAGGGTTTGAAGCTTTATACAGCTATCGCGAAATGAGGCGATCGCAATTTACCTGCCACATGGACAAAACGTAACATCATTACGCGGGTACAGTGTCAGTGCAAGGCGCACTGCCTACAGTGCAGTGTCTCTCGAATGTGTGCGTCGAGTGTACCTAGCCTATATTGTGCAGTGACCCCCTCAAATTCCTGCAGTTCAAACTCCACGACCTTTTGTTCTCTGTATCAAGGTTCGTTTCCTAATCGTCATATTTTGCCTGTCTCTACTTTACAACACGCCTGGGCGTAATATATGAATTTAATTGCCGATAATGACATGATAAGCGCAGAATTCCATACTTTTGCTGTTAGGTTCGAAGATCAAGGTCTGCTTGAAGGTAGAGACGAGTATCGCGAGGACGGACCCTAACAATTATTACGATGTGTTCACTTGACATTTTCTTTATTGAGATCTTACCGAAATACACGTTTTGTGGCCAGAACTCTCTAGAATCAACAGACCTGACACTAGCATTCCAGATCGAGAAAAATGGCAATCCCTGAGGTGTTGACGCACGCTGGCTGCTATGTTGCGTTTTGGATGTCTGTGATTTATGGTTTATTAATATACACCATTTTCTAATTAGATTGGCATTGCAAGTAACGTGATAACCACCATTTGGGAGTCAGTCAGAAGATCGATCGTGTTCAAGATGGCTGACGTGCTGCGCTGCTTTCTTCGGGGAAGGGGGCAAATTAGCAGGAGCTTTCTCATTTTACAAAGAGTATAATTATTACTATATAAAATTTCCTGCTGCTCTTTATGTATCCCTTGGTGACAAAATAATATATATATTAAAGTACCAAAAACTGAATTTCTTGTTTTTTTTATGCAATCCGGAACAAACTTTCAAGCGCATATCTCAAAACTTATCAAATTGTGCATATAAGTGACTTAACACGTAGTAAGATAGTCTATTAAATCCGATTTTTTTCAAAACTGTGTTTTTCTAAAACTAACTTAACTTTCACAATTTTTAATAGGTATAATTGTATAAGACTGATATTTTTCTCATTTCAGTGAAACATACAAATCTCAATTTTGATTTTCAATGGAGAAATTATTTTAAAATTTTAACATTGAAGAAACAGTGATTTAAATTTTAAAAAAGTCCAGGGTATTCAAAGGCACACTCTTATTATTGAGGGTCAGCTCATAGTTTCACATTACGCTTTTGTAATTAAAAGTACTTGTTCAAAAATACAAAAGACTTTGGGGAATAACAGGTAGTTAGGTACTATAAATAAGTTTCATGCGAAAGTAACGCTGCATATTTAGTAATAAATAACTTAAAAATTCTGAACGTCTTATTTCAACGGGAGGCTATTTTGTGACGTGATCGTCTTCCTGTTTAGTTTCTTCCATTGTAATGGTTTTAGTGTGCTCTGGCATCTATCGTCGAATTTTTGGCTCTTGGATTCTTTGTTACTTTTATTTTGGATATGGCGCAATACAATAAATAAATTACCACAGTCCACAATTATTTTAACAGATATTACTTGTTTCATTTATGTTTGCTAATAGTACGGCATCTTTGTTAAATATTGATATACTTTCTGAAGCTTCCTGAAGGTTCTGAATGACTCAACTCGTGATTTTCATGATTACTTTGAAGCTTAATCGGAATAAACACGTTTAATGCATGTTGCCTAGGATACATCGCTCGGTAGCTCAAGCAGCAAGATTATCGGCACGGAGCGCTGAAGATCCTGGTATGAATCCCGGGTGCACCATTGAATTTTTTGTTATCCAACTTTGCAACTTCCTTAGCTATCTTGTATTTCCTTTTTGTTTATCAGTCACCCATGGTAGATAGAAGAAACACTTAAAATCTCTGTGGGATTTGAGTTTTCACGTCCCGGAGTTCAAAATTAACGTTCTAACAAATATTTGGCTCCCAATAGCAGTGAAAAAAAGCCCCGATAAGTACCAAATGTCATATGTGAATGCAATATAGCTCAAGGTTATATCAAAAATATTTCCAAGAAATTATCAGAACTAATACCATCCGACGATCTGATCTAACCGATAAATTCTTGAGTGGAGCGAGCAAATTTATCTAGGAAGATCAGACCATCGAATGGTACTTTTCTGGACTATTTCATCAATCAAATAAGAATTTATTTGACCAGGAAACGTTAAATGTTACAAAAAAATCTGATATGCTGCACTCACATAACCTTCTCTATTCTTGTACTCACCATTCTTACAAGCTCTTATTCTTACATCTTTGTATTAGTTGAGTTGAGGTTAGTTGAGGTAAATATTTGCAGAAATTATCTTATTGCTTATTTCCTTATAGGTGTAAAGGAAATATGGGAATACAGTAGGCTTTGAGCGATAGTCAAATCTTTTAAAGCTTTGAAATTCCGTTCTTTTTGCACGGCTAAGATATAAACAATGAATAACGATGTACCATCTAACGAAATATAAGCATTCCAGAACTCACACCAATAACAAAGAATATCTTCGAAATGGTTCCTTCTACAAAAAAAAAAAAAAAAAAAAAAAAAAAAAAAAAAAAAAAAATTATTT